>JBBPDI010065326.1:0-36347 GCA_037974545.1 Cucumis variabilis
TAGTAAAAGAATAATTATTAGAATTATAAAATAAAATAAATAATAATGATTTCCAATTTCTAATTGAAATATCAATTTCTAATTGTTCTCAATCTACTTTAGTTGCAATCTTACTCTATTTAATCACCACCCATATTCATAATATTCCTGTGAGCCAAAACATGAGCCAAAGAATTCTATTCTATGCGAACAATGCAAAAACTATAAATGCGTGTAAAATTTATAGTTATGGTACTTATATGTTAGTACACGAAAAAAAAAAGTTTTCAAATATATAGACTAGTTTATTGAAAAGTA
Source organism: Cucumis variabilis (assembly GCA_037974545.1). Classification (NCBI taxonomy): domain Eukaryota; kingdom Viridiplantae; phylum Streptophyta; class Magnoliopsida; order Cucurbitales; family Cucurbitaceae; genus Cucumis; species Cucumis variabilis. Next base: position 298 of record JBBPDI010065326.1, read on the forward strand.
TTTTTCTTTAACATTATTTGAAAATATTAATTCACATTCAATCATTGATTTAAGATGATACTAGAGCAGGTTGTTTTATTTGTGTTCAAATTTGTGCACTTGTTGCTTCGTCGATTAATATTTATTTTCACTTGTTGGGTTTTTTTATATTTCAAGTCCATAAGCGAGAAGGAGTTTAGATATATTATATTAAATTTGTCTTCACTCATCAACTTAAACTTTTTGGTCAATCCGTAGTTCAAGAGATTTAAATAGTTTTAGCTATAAAGTGTTGTAAGGTAAGAGAGACAATGATTGTTCATTTTCAAACATATTTTCACACTTTAAAATGCTTCATATCTATTTTCTAAATCACACTCAAACATAAATGCATATACTATTTCATTGTTTATCAGTTCACTCAAATAGTTATGATGAAAAAAAAGTATGTGTGACTATCTGCACAAACCCATCTCAATGTTAGGTCATGTTTATATATATATATATATATATTTATGATTTACACACCCATATACAAAAAGATTTACCATTTTAGTGTAACCACTTCAACTTGCTTGGTTATTACAGAGCAAATGTCGTAATTTTTTTTGTTGAAATATAATTCTATTATGGTTCAAATCTCTAACTTCAAATTAAATTGTACTTAATAAAACTTCTTAAATATATATATATAAAAGTTAATACATCAATTTCCGCATACCTCAAACCAAAGAGTCATAATGAAAGACAAAATAGGAATTCTGACAAATTGTAAGAACAATGAAGAGATATAGTATATAGGTAAATACCCTTTTTTTTTCTTTTGCAAGGAGTATCCTTTTATAAACATATCTAAATTCAAAATGCTAATTTTTTTTAAAAAATAGATAGCATCTATCTTAATATTTTTTATTATAGTCTTTGACTCTATTATTCACTTTTACGAAAAAAAAAAATACATATCCACGAACACTGAAATTTTTTATTTAATCAAACAAAGAATATAGATGGTTTGGGGTTGGATTAAAATCAAACTAAGGGCTGCCGAGGCATGTTAGAGGTAGAGCAGAATATAGCCCTTCGTAAAGACCATATATTATATAAGAAAATATAATTGTAAGCAATAATAATAATAATAATAATATATTTTTTTTTGATGTGCCTTAGCCTTTAGCTACCTATTAATATAATCTTACAGCCCCAAGCTTTGATGGAAATGGTAACCGACCAATTCCACTTTGTTATGCACAATCCCTCTCTCCATTTCTTTCTTTTTTTTCTTTTTTTTTTTTTTTGCTCTCCAAGAATTACATTCTTTGGCAAGAACTGTTTCCTTTGTGTCCATACACGTAACTGCCTCTACAAATTGGTATCAGAGCATGCATAAAGATTCAAGAAAGCTCCAAGAATTACATTCTTGATTTCAAGAAACTCAAAGATGGCAGTAGCAAGGTATGATATTGAGAAGTTTGATGGTAAGGGAGATTTTACCTTATGAAAAGCTAAGATCAAAACAATAATTGGCCAAAAAAAAGGCATTAAAAGTCCTCACGGATCCAGAAAAGCTACCTAAAATAGTGATTCAAGAAGACAAAGAAACTATGGAGAATGCAACCTATGGTGCCATAGTTATAAACCTAAGTGACAATGTTCTTAGGGAATTCGTTGGTGAAGAAACAACTTATGAAATGTGGACAAAATTGGATGAAATATACAAGTCCAAAGATCTACCTAACCGTGCATACATAAAGGAGAGTTTCTTTACCTTCAAGATGGATGACAACAAATCTTTGATAAAAAATCTTGGAGAATTCAAGAAGCTGTTTTCAGATTTCAAAAAATTGGGAGACAAGATTGGTGATGAAAATGAATCGTTCATTCTACTCAACTCACTTTCAGAAGCATACAAAGAAGTAAAGATGACTCTCAAATATGGAAGGAAAAAACTCACCACAGACGATGTTATTTCAACAATAAAAATCAAAGAATTAGAGCTTAATTCACAGAAAAGAGATCAAGCAAATGGTGAAGGTTTGTTCTCAAAAGAAAAGAGCAAAAGCAACTCAAAAGAATACAAGAATCAGAAAAATAAATCCAAGCTTGAATGCACATTTTGCCATAAGAAGGGACATCTCAGACAAGATTGTTTCTTTCTAAAGAAAAAGCAAAATCAAAAGAAACAAAAGGAAAAACAACAAGAAGAACTTAAGGTAGAAGCATCAGTAGTAGAACAAGCCCAATTTGTGTATTCAAATACCTTAACTATCTTAGAAAATTTAATACAAACAGAAGGTAATAAAGATACTTATGATTGGGTACTTGATTCAGGGTATTCATTCCATATGACACCATTAAAGGGATGGTTTACAACATATAAAGTGTAGGATGGAGGCCTAGTTTACATGAAAAATGACAATGCTTGCAAGATTGTAGGCATTGGATCTGTTACACTTAAGTTCAAAGATGGGACAACAACACTTCTAAGGAATGTGAGACATGTTCCATCCTTGAAAAGAAACCTAATTTCCCTTGTCATGCTAAACTCCATAGGTTGTGAATATAAGGGCTCTGCAAGAAGGTTTGAAATATTAAAAGACTCCAAAGGTTGTTCTTGTCGATTTAAAAATCAATGGACTCTTCCTCATCAAAGAAGTGTCCATGAACCATGCTGCTCTAATTTTTTCTGATGATATGCTGACTGAAGGAAATGTGTGGCATAGAAGACTTTCTCATATAAGTGGAAAGGGATTAAAAATGTTGTCAGAACAGGGGATCCTTCCTAAAGGAGTAGCTGAAAAGCTTTCTTTCTGTGAGCATTGTGTAGTGGCAAGTTTACAAGACAAAGTTTTCAAAAGGTAGATCACAACACCAAATCTATCCTAGACTACATTCATTCTAACCTATGAAGACCCTCACAAATACCAGCTTTAAATAATTCCAGGTATTTTCTAATTTTCATTGATGATTACTCTAGAAAGAGTTTGGTTTATTTCTTAAAGTCTAAAGACCAAACTCTAGGAAAATTTAAAGAATGAAAATCCATGGTAGAAAAAAAAAACTTCTAAACAAGTTAAATGTCTAAGAACTGATAATGGTTTAGAATTTTGTAGTGAGAAATTCAATAACTTTTGTAAAGATCATGGAATAATGAGACATATGACTCTGAGATATACCCCTCAACAAAATGGTGTTGCTGAAAGGTTAAATAGATCCATAATAGATAGACTTAGATGTCAAATGTCGAATGGTTTGATTCCAGAATTTTTTTGGGCAGAAGTTGTTTCCTATATTGTTTACACCTTTAATAGGTGCTCTCATCATTCTACAAACTTCTTAACACCTGAAGAAAAATGGTTTAGACATCCGCCTGATTTACAAAACCTTCAAATTCTTGGTTGTATAGGATTTGTCCATCAAAGTCAGGAGAAATTAAAACCTAAAGCTATAAAATGTATGTTTCTAGGTTTTATAGAGGAGTTAAAGGGTTTAGAATGTGGCATCCTATAGAAAAAAGATGTATAACTAGTAGAGATGTGGTTTTTAAGGAAGACACTATGTTTATGCTTGATAAACCTAATGAAACACTTGATTCAAATTATAAACCAAATGTGATTGAGGTGGAGCACCCACCAAACCATGAATCAAATAAACTTCCTAGTACCATTGAGGAAGAAACAGAATCAAGTATCAATCTACCACCTACTCTAGAAGAAGTTACTCAAGAAGAAGAAAATTTATCAAACTATTCTTTGGCTAGAGATAGACAGAGAAGGATTGTTCCTCCTTCTAGATATAGTGAAGCAGATTTTATAAATTTTGCTCTAAATGATATGAATCATCTAAATGATGATGAACCAAAAATATTTGATGAGACAGTGAGCTGCCCTAATGCTAGACATTGGATAAATGCCATGAATGATGAAATAGAATCACTCACTATCAATAATACATGGACCTTGGTAACACTACCTAGAAATTATAAGACCATATCTTGCAAATGGATTTATAAACTTAAAGAAGAGTTCCCAATCTTCAACCTCCTAGATATAAAGCTAGGCTTGTAGCCAAAGGCTTTACAAAAAGGGAGGAAATTGACTACAATGAAATATTCTCATTGGTTGTAAAACAAACCTCCATAAGAATGTTTTTTTTCATTAGTTGTTCAAGAAGACTTAGAACTTGAGTAACTTGATGTTAAAACATCATTCCTACATGGTGATTTGACAGAAAACATATATATGAACCAACCACAAGGATACATTGAAAAAGGTAAAGAAGATCAAGTATGTTATCTTAAAAAATCCATCTATGGTCTTAAACAATCATCAAGGTATTGGTACAAAAGGTTTGATGATTTCATCATGAAACTTGGTTTTAATAAAAGTTCCTATGATAGTTGTGCATTTATAAATTTAAATTCTTATTCTTCTAAGGTTTACTTACTTTTGAATGTAGATGATATGTTACTTGCAGAAAAATCTAGACTGATATTAGAAAGGTAAGACAACTTTGAAGGAAGAATTTGATATGAAAGAACTTGGAGAATCTAAGAGAATTCTAGGCATTGACATCACAAGAGAAAGAGCAAAGGGGATTCTGACAATAGGCCAAAGTAACTACTCCTATAAGATACTTAAAAGGTTTAATATGTTAGATGCTAAGCAAGTGGTAATTCCTCTTGCACAATACTTCAAACTATCAGCTGTTACCTGTCCAAACCCAGAAGATCCCAACCATGTTAAGTACATGGTAAACATCCCTTATACTCACAAGTGATAGGAAGTATAATGTACCTAATGATTTCTACTAGGCCTGATCTATCTTAGTCATCTAGTTTAATTAGTAGGTATATGGCTAACCCAGACAAAAGGCATTGGGAAGCAGCCAAATGGGTCCTTAGGTACCTCAAGGGATCTATATATGCTCAATTAATCTATAAAATATGTCCTAAAGAACTATTTGAGCTTTATGGTTTTGTAGATTCTGACTATGCAGGGGATTTGGACAAGAGGAGATCACTAACGGGATATTATTTCCTAATTGGAGGCAACTTACTATGCTGGAAAGCTTCACTACAATCTGTGGTGGCCCTATCTTCTATTGAAGCTGAATATATAGCTCTTTCAGAAGCTATTTGGCTAAAGGGACTACTGAAGGACTTTGGCTTATCAAAAAAATCTGTAAAGATCTACTGTGATGACCAAAGGACCATTCATCTGTCCAAGAACCAACAGTATCACAGTAGAACTAAGCACATATATATTAAATTCCACTTCACTAGAGAACAAATCGAAAAACAGGAAGTGGAAGTGCTCAAAGTTCATACCAGTGAAAATGCAGCTGATATGCTGACGAAGGTAGTCACTCGAACGAAGTTCCTCAAGTGTCTTCAAATAATCGAATTCTCGAAACCTGAGAAGGAGTGACTGCATCAAAAGTTTTGGTAGTAAAGACATGCACAAATTTTTTCACACTATATCTTTTAAGGTAGAGATTTGTGGGAAACTCTTTACTAAAATAGTTATCTTTTATTGTAAAAGAAGTATAGCTAAATTTGTTATTTTTAACTTATGATTTAACTAGAGTTTTAACTAAGAGTCACAGGAAAGTCTATAAATACCTTGTATCATGCATTTTGATAAAAACATAGAATTGAAATAACATCTTGCTCCCAAACACAGTGGATGTAGGCATTTACCGAACCACTTTAAAAACTATGTGTTCATCTTCTACTTCTTCCTCTCTTCATCTTCTTCATCTCATCATCTTTTACAAAATTTAAGCCATCAGTAAAACCCAGAAAACAGAGAAAAGAAAGAAAGAAAGAAGAAAGTTTGGAGAGCTTTTCTTTAATCTTTTGCGATACACATTTACACTTAAAGGGAAAAGAAAGGAAAAAGAAAAGGAAAAGACACTGGAGAGAGAACCTACTGTTACATGCAAGAGCTATTTCTTTTGTGTCCATACACGTGGCTGCCCCCTACATGTTGTATAAACGATCTTAAAACTGCAAATTGAAAACTATTTTTTAAAAAAAATATATTGTTATTATTATATATTCTAAATTTTATAAGATTATAGAAAAGATTGAAGGTTCGAGTTTAAAGATACAATTGTAAGTACTAGTAGTTTGTAATTATAATTTTATACTTGGTAAAATAATTCTGTTAGATAAAAGAAGAGTCTACAAGTGTAATTGTAAAATCCAATGTGGTATTTAAGGGTTTATTGAAATTCCTCCCCATATTAGGGATAAGTTTGGCGATATAATAGAGAGATGATGCAGAAAGAAGATGGGGAATTGGAATGGCCTTTTCTAATTACGTAAACAGAAAGAAAAGAAAAATGTATATGACTGCATGATTTGTTAGCTGAAAAATGGAACAAAATATAAATTATACAAAATTAAGAAAATCAAATGAGAGAAATTTCAAACTGACAAATTATCAATTCCCAAACCCGATGATAATGACTCTAACTTTCTACTTTATATAAGAAAAAATCACTGAAATTTAAAGTATCATAGTTTTTTTCTTTTTTTTTTTTTACTGAAATCATTTTTTTTCAAAAAAAGCAAAAATATATTCCTCAACTTAAAAAACTTTGACAAACATGAAATATTTATGGAGATATTTAGACAAAACACCTAAATTAACTATCAAATTTTATAAATGTTCTAAACTAAAATTTATTTTTTAAAATAAGAATTCGTATATTTTTTTGGACAATTCTAACCTTATCATCATTATTAATTATATATAATATTTAAAATTAAAATTAAATTATTTTACTATTCAAGTTAAATTCAATTTATTATGATTTTGATAAGTTTCTTATTTAAATGTGTAACTTTATTATGGAAATAAATTAGAAATAGTTTTTTAGTTAAGTATAAAACAAAATATTTTCTAATATGGAATAATATAATAATTAATTATAACTGTATAAAATATTATCCACACCACGTTAACATCCGACGTCGGCAACTACTTCATCATTTAATTTTTTTGGTCTTTTCTTCAAGCAATGACTTCATATTTTTCACACCGTTTACTTCATCCTTCAATTTCGTTTCTTTCTTCCATAAATTCGTGTTTCTTCAATATCGTTCTTCATCGTTTCTTATTTGGTCTTCGGTTTATTTTGTCATTTCGTTCTCATCAAACTTTCAGTTAGTTTTCTTTTTCAATTTGTTGCATTATTCGTTATTAAATTACATCGTACTTTACTTAGAACGTGTTAACTTTTTATTCCATTGTATTGTTTACACATATGTACTACTTCATATATACAATATATACAATAACACATATATAATATTATATAGTAAGTCATCCAAATTTTTGTTTTGTTTGCCTATTTAGTTCACCAATTAATGAAGTATCTAAAATATACTCAATGTACCACAATCTTTAATTCACCAATTAATGGAGTATCTAAAATATACTCAATATAACCTAATCTTTAGTTCACCAATTAATGGAGTATCTAAAATATACTCAACATATTCTAATCTTTAGTTCACCAATTAATAGAGTATCTAAAATATATTCAATATACCATAATCTTCATATTTTCTAAAATATACAATAGTAACCTCAAATTTTAGACCCAAATTCTGTCGAAAAATATTGTCTTTGTCGGTTATCGAACTTTTTCTTCTTCACCACCAAAATCTCTCAAATTTCTCAGTATAAATGGTGGCTTCTGCGATTATAATGGAAGGAGTATACCACAGTGTTCGAAGAAGGAAAGTTTAAATTGTGGTTGATTTCTTTCCTAAACCGTAATCCACATTTTTTTCCTTTTATTTTTTTATTTATAATCAATTTAATCTTAGGAATGGGTATATATGTAATTTGTGCCCACATTTATGTAATATATAAGCCTATTTAGAACATTTGTGAAATTTATTAAAAATTTAGATCTATCATGTAATATAATATAGCAATTTAGACTATCTTAGTTAAAGACCCATATTTCTACTCACAAAAGTTTCAATACCATCGTTACATTTTAAAAATAAATTAAAAAGTACTTTTAACAACGAAATTGAAATTTACCTCATTTCTTAGGAAAATATGGCTAAACTTGCAAAAAAGTTAAATTGATTCCCTTCATTTCTAAAATAATAGTTAAAGAAAAGTCCTCAGCAGTGTAGAAATATAATGTAAGTTGCTTATCTATATCTCATTTCACCTCCATCTCTTCCTCTATTCAATCTATGATTTAACGAACTTCTCTATTTTCATTTCCATCATATCTTCAAAGCCCTTTATAGTTGGGTAGAGACTAAGACTTTCTTGATCAATTTTTCCATTACATTGATTTATTTGTTGTGATTAATTATTTAAAAAAGTTCACAATGAATGATTGTTTAGATTTAGGTACCATCGTTTAGATTTGTGCTACCTAAATTTAAACTTTTTTTTTTCAAGATTCTTTTTACATGATAGTCCCAAATCTAAACAATTTTTTTTTTCAAAATTCTTGGTACACGATCGTTTAGATTTGACTATCCAAATTTAAATAATTTTTTTTTCAAGATTATATGGTACAGATCTTTTAGACTTGACTACCCAAATTTAAACGATTGTTTTTTAAAATTTTTTGGTACACGATCGTTTATATTTGGATACATAATCACTTATATTTGACTACAAGATTGTTTAGATTTGCTACCTAAATCTTAAAGTTTTTTTTTTTCAAGATTATTTGATACAAGATCATTTAGATTTGGCTATCCGAAAAAAAACGTCTAAACAATCAAGACAAAAACGATACTTAGAATTCTTACCGAAAACAAACTCTACAACGATATTGACAGAGAAATATAAACGATCTTGATTGTTGAAGATGTGGAAAATGACGAAGAAGAGAAAGAATATTCAAGAGGAAGAATATTGTCGAAGATGAGGAATAAGAGAAAGAATGTTCAAGATGAAAATATCTAAAAGAGGACATGAATGACTCAAAAAGAAAGTGAAAAAATCGAAAAGAAGAAGAAAAGAAAGAATTGAAAAATCGTGATAAACTAGCAAGGGAAAAGATGAATTTTTGAAAAAACAAACAAGCTTAATGGGATTTTATTAAAAAGAAATTGTCAAAAATAGCAAATTTGACAAAATATTTACAAGGTATAACAAAATTTCAAATTTCTATCAATAACAAACATTTGATAATAAGTGATATCCTTCCATCAGTGACATTGATAACCTATCACTAACTATCATTAATAGAATTCAAAAAAAAAAAAATTTGTTATAGTTTGTAAATATTTTAATTTATTTTATTATTTTTTAAAATTTTCTTTTATTAAATTGTTATGCGTACGATAAATATTTACCACTTCTATTACAAAGATATTGAAAATTTAAGTAATGATAATGATATTTTTTAATATTTTAAAAAAGTTTAAAGGTAGGATGAAAGTATTAAAAATTGAGAGTTATTTTTGAAAAGAAAATATAAAGATTAAAGATGAGGGCTGTTTTGTATGAAATTAACCTTATTAATACTATATTTACTTTTGATTAAATTAACGAAGTTTTAAGGTTGGATTTTTTTAATATAAAGAAAGAATTTGGGTTTAGCACGAAACAAAAATACCGCCAAGGTTAGGGGGATAATAACGTTTGTTTTAACCCATGGAAACTTCATATATGCCATTGCCGGCCCTTCTCTTTATTAATTCCCCGAAATTCCTTTGATTGCGTGAACAATAAGAAAACACTTTTATATATATATATATGTAAAAATTAGGGTATATAAACTCACCTCTTTTTTTTTTTTTTTTTTTTTTTTTTTTTTTTTTGAGATGTACAAAAACTTACGTTATTTCATTTTATTTATTAATATTAAAACTATAAAAGTACACCACACCAAATTCTCGATCCCAAATTCTAAAAATTGCAATTCAATACCTCGTGTTTAAAATTTTATCCAATTTCTTTCATCAATTTTTTCAAACAAATTTAGACCATTCATTTTTCCCATTTGTGGTGTCGGTTTTTTTTTTTTTATTTATTTAGAAAAAATGTTTTTCAATTCTCATAAATTTTCTTTCAAAATTGCAAGATTCAAAAGTAGGACTAGAAATTCTTATTATATATGGGTAGAGCTATATGATTTCTGTTTTATTTATGTAAAAGTCAAACAACGCGACTTCCTTTAAAATGGAAGATAATATCTGAAACTTTTGGACAACAAAGCTAATTAAAAGGGTCAACAAAGGAAAAGCCAATTGGAAACTACAACATCAGATCAGAATGTTCGTCCTTGACCGTAGAAGAGAAACAAGATATCATATAGCACATTGTTTCGATTGATTAGAGATTTTTTTTTTAATTTTTATAAAAGTCATTTAGGTATAAAACAAACTTTGAAAGCTTTTCAAAAATCATTTTCAGTGGAACAAAAGCATATTCATTTTTTTTTTCCAAAATTAAAAACGTGAAACTGTGATCTCAATTGAAGTCATGAAGAAGAGATTAACAGATAAAAGTATCATACCCTAAGGGAGTGTTTGTATTAGAATTTATGTCCTACAACTTGTTTGCAGTTTAAATTTATATTCTGTTCAATAAAGTAGTTATTGAGAACTTATTAGTGAAAATTAAATAATATAATCTTGAATTCAATAAACTAAAGTTCTAAGACTATCTAGTGTAAACTTGAACTTTATATAGAGACATAAACGTGGATCAAGTTTGAGTATATAGCCTAAACGATCTAAAGTATATGAATAAGGTATCTGGGACACTATGGATGCAACCTGCTTTGTAGTTAAAACAAACGATGTGATCCTCAATTGTTCATATAAAGATAGGAAAGTGAGGGCATCCTATGTAAAGAGTTTACATAAGACTGGAAGCATGAAATAGTCACTTTTATGTTATAACACTGTTAACTATATAAAACTGCTTATTTCGATTATTGATAACCTATGTAACTTAATCTTAATTCTGAGCTAACTATGAACTTTTTGTTCACAAGGAATTATCCTTTGATTGGAATAGGTGAGGGCAACTCAACAGGAATGACCCAATAAGTCTTTCATTTTAGGCGTAAAACTGGGTGGATAGCTAAAGACATAGGGTACAAGACGAAATTCACTCCTACCCACTTTAGAGTTAGTAGATAGGTTGTTCCCTTAAGAACTGAATCCATGTGTTGAAAAAAGGGACCCACCTTCTCAATCGACGCTGACATGCTTAGAAGAATAGAAGTTTTCTATCGAAAGCTGCCTATAAAAAGACTCCTTCAGTAGAAGGAAAAGAGGCTGACTTTAAGAGAAGTCAGATGTCTGGATGGACTGGTCAAACCCTAGAGAGAGACAGAAAGGAATAGCCTTTCCGTCGTCTGTAAAAGTCTTTTTTTTTCTTCTCTAGTCAGTGTGCAAGTGAAAACTTAGATAGAGTTCGAGTAGAGAAGATTCCATCCTTTTTTTTCTAACTTGTAAAGTCATTTCTTTTTACTTTCCATTTTTATTATTCTTTGCAACGTATATGTTTATGTTGTATAGTGGCCTATGGCCTACATTTTTCAATATATTGCATGTTTATACCTTTTACAATCTATCATTCCTTTACACTTCACTTGTCAACGTGTTATTTGTAGTTTAGATCTGTGATAAGTTCTTGATAAGAAGCTTAAGCTTATAAAGCTTATCATGTTAGTTGAGCAATAGTCATCACTTGGCTAGTGTATATTGCCAACTACTCGATAAAGCAAGTAGCAAGGATATGGCTAACACGCGCAAGAAGGAGTTTGGAGATAAACTCCACCTTGGAGAGATCACTTCCATCATTTTTGTTCTGGAAGGAGAAAAAGTGTTGGTGTTTAGCGTCAAAAAGTTGTCACCCTTAAAAGAAAAGTTCTATAAGTTGCGTAAGTGAACTCTTCTAGATACATTTTGCTTAACTCAGCGTAGTCATTTACATCCCGAGGGGTAAGTAAGTATGACGTTTAAGACATGGAGAGGTGCTCGCTTTAATCAATTAAGCTTTATCTAAAAGGTAAGAGGTACTCACTTTAATCAAAGATGCTGCATGGCTTAATCGCCTATTAACGAGAGACTTTCCTTCACCTCTTCTTAACACAAGGTAGTTCATATCTTCATATCGCTGCCATTCTTATTTCCTTTTACAAATTCTCTAGTGTAGATGGTAGATATAGTTTAAATTTACACTTTATACTGTATAGATAATATTCTATACCGCCTGAATGAAGAGTGAGCCTTAGCACTAAGGTTTGATATCAATTCTTTGTGTTCGACCTTAGATTATCCAGGAAACCTATTATTTCGCTTATACTTTGGTAAACAATAGGAAAACTTGTACTCAACGAGAACTTAGTAATTACACGATAAAGCGAGACATAGTGAGCATCTCACGTGCAATGATCATGACTAATGAATCAGTGTGTAGAATTAGATATACACATACACAACAGTGCACACACTATGTCTACAATATAAACACCACATATTTCCACAAATGTGAGTACCACATTCAGTATCTAATACCCAAGATGTAGGGTTAGAAGTAAATAAATTGACTTCTATAACAAAGATACATGAAGTCGAAGGGACACTTTTCTTGTTATTCTTCAGTTCTTCCAAATAAAGAGGACAATTCCTATTTCAATGCCCAATTTCCTTATAGTGATAACATTCTCCTTCCTTGGATGGTTTTGGGTCTTTAGGTTTGAGTCTTGGCCTAGGTGCAACAAAATCATCAAGTTTTAATGTCTTGGTACCAATTTTGCCATTACCCTTTCATTGATCTCGTCTGATCTTCTTGGGATTCTTTTTTTTGTCGCACCATTAAGACCTTAGAACTGGACTTGATGTTTAACTCAATAGTTTTCAGCATCCAATGCAGCTCAGTCAAACTCTTCTCCATCCCATGCATATTGTAACTCATTACAAACTCATCAAAAGTATTAGGTAGGGATTGAAGAACAGTATCAATCGCAAGCTCACGACTAATTTAAAGTCCTAGCCTTTGGAGTTACTTAAGATAACTCTTCATCTTGAGAACATGAGGGCTAATAGAACTACCCTTAGCCAGTTTGCAGTTGAAAAAAACTTTGATGGTGTTGGAACTCTTTAGTCTTGCTTGCTCTTGATACATTAGTTTGAGTTGACTAATGATTGTGAAGGCATCCATTTCTTCGAATTGCTTTTGATGCTTCGAGTTTATGCATGTAGGCATGAGGTAGGTGTCATGAATGCAGTCATTGTAATGGTTACTATAAGCATCCTTCTAAGCCTTAGTTGCTCCTGCCCTAGGTTCCTCATTAGGGAGAACCTCATCAAGGACATACAACTTCCTTCTCTTTTTGAGGAAAATCCTCAAATTACAAAGTCAGTCAAGGAAGTTAGTCCCGATCAGTTTATCCTTCTCAAAGATAGATCGACTCAACATACTAGATATCACAGTATTAGTATTGGCCATTATATTCTACATGAAATAAGCATGTGAAGCAATTATTAGTAACTTTATAGGCATACTTCCACTAAAAATCCATACCCTCAAATGATCATTTAGTAGACTAAGATCCATATTTTACAAGATTTTATTGGCATAATTATGAATTTAATTTAGTGGTCTAAGATCCATATTTCACTAGATTTCAAGTCAGTTTTGGCATGACACGCAAAATTAAGTTATTTAGGTAGACAATAACCTTATAAAATATCACATATAAATGCATGTTACAACAATCTCATCGTATACCATTAAGTCCAAAACCATTTGGGTAGCCTAATTAACTCTAACCATGTTCAAGCGTATAAGTATCACCATTATTTTATCTTGTCTAACTCAGATAACTAAATACATTTCCACTTTGGTGGAATCTATATCAAGTGATCTGAGCTTTAACAAGTGCTAACACATGGAAGGTATACAACTTATATTATAAAGAAGGTTATATATTATCTTTTGATGTGAAAAATAAAGTATACTCTTCTGCAGATATGAATGCGCAAGGAAAGAAGAAGACAACTAGGGAAAGTACTCTTTCTTCATAGTTTGAGTTTGGCTCAAGTCCTTGGCCGAGTGTGGCCTCATGCCCTTTAAACTAGACTTCCCATCGCCTCATCCTCTTTGGGTCGAGAGGAACCATTTTCAAGCTTTTCATGCAAAGATGTCTTTTTTGCCCACTTAGTAAGGTTTGGATATTATAGACTACGTGAAGCTAGGCTTTCTTTCCTAAAGGCTCTTTAGGTTGTGGCACCAGATCTATCTATTGCATCTCAAAAATGGTCCTTACTCTACTGTCAGGTTGTCCCACCAAAGGGATTCCATTTACCCCAAGATTGAGTTTACGCGTAAAAGAAATGTATATAAAACAAAGCTAAAAGATAGATACCCATTTGCTTGTCTTAGCGTACAAAGTCGAAAGAAAAAAGAAGCTCTCCCTGGAAAAGCAGGAAAGTTGCCCTTAGAAGTGATGTAAGTTAAATAAGTGTTTATCCTCTTCATGACTGGTCCTAGAATGAATGCGACAACGGTACCAAGAACACTATGACCTAACCGCTCAGGGAAAATGTGTGTTTAAACACAAGTCTGAGATTCTGTGTTTAAATACAATCAAGTTTAAGATTACTATCTGAAGTAGTATGGTTTGAAATTATAAAAAAGAAATAGTAATGCTATATAGTAATTTGATATTGAAAGTTTGTCTACGGATGATAGGGTCATCCTTATAGTCCTACTTATCACAAACACATAAAAAAGATTGATTGCTTCTTAGCAACCTGATCACCACAATCTAGAAAGAGATATTGTTTGCATCTAAAAGTGTTTTAGCTTTGTCCATAGACAGAGGAAAAACAATAATATTAGAGAATATTTTTTGAATACAAAAGACATTTGTAGGTTAGAGAGTTTACATATTGCACTTTTTTAAAACATAGGGTTCATTATCGTAAATAACCAAAAATAAATATATATGTTACATATGAAACTATAGAGAGACTTCAAGGGCATTGCGCTCAAACCCCTACCAAACATTTCATGTAACGAATTTAAGGTACTCCAACACATTGGTTACTAAGTTACGGAAGATTCTATTAAAAAAATCATGACAGAGGAAAATTTTAAAGCAAAAATATGAAAAATAAAAGAAGATGATGATGATGAAATTCATGAAAATGATGAAACAGTCTCTATGGATCTTTCATAAAAAAACATAGAACTGTATTGCCTCCTCTAAAATTAAAAAAAAATACTAACATTCTATTTCAAAAGACCTCATGAATGACTAGCACAAAAATGAAATGCATGAATCGTAAAATATCTCTTCAAGTATGGTGATAGACTTAATTATATCCTCAAACTTTCACTTAAAAATAAAGTCCTCAAACTTATATAAGTGTTAAAATTAAAGTACTTATAAACTTACATGACTGTAGTAATTGTAACAATTGTATAAGTTTGAAGGTGCAATCATTTAGGTCGGTATGGTTTTTAAATTTATTGAAAGTTTGAGGGTTCAATTTTTTACAATTGAAAAATTGAGAGGTGCAATTGCAATTATTACCCTACTTTTGTAATATATCCAAATGAAATTGAATGACAAACTAAAAGTTTAAAAGTATATTCAAATTATTATAAATATTTGTAAAATAGATGCCTTGTTATACTTAGTGTTAATGGCCATGTATCACTCTCTTTCTCCTCCATCTACATTGCCACATATCATTCCCCTTCACATCCAACATCATTATCATGTGTCGAAGATACCAACCTTTAGTGGCCAATCTATATTGGTGAAATTTTCAAGTAAACGAGAGAAAGTGTAATTTTTAAAATTTTCTAATTTCTTTTTATTTTTATTTTTTTATATTATTTAATTTTTTACCTATTTTAATATTATATGTTCTAGCTAGATTTCCATATGTTTTCGTTGTGGTCCTTTATTACCACAAAAATAACATAGTTACATAATGAGCATGTGTTTATGATCACCGATAGGTCGAGAGGGTTCGAGTTCCTCAACTTTATCGTATTTATATAATATGTATAAAGAAAACTAATTATTGTTTAATATTTGTAGATAACTAAGAGTGCTTGAGCCTCCCTTCCAAACTTGAATTCAAGTCTTACAACTCGATATCGCTTGTCAATAAATTTTCTGGATCCGCTGCGATAAACCATTAAAAGAAAGTGTAATGATACTACGATGTGATTACCATTTTCAAAATAAAAGTTAGTTGACATATTTTTATAATTAATGAATCAGTTATAGAAGTTCCACTTATCAGATAATTTGTTGGTGAAAGTCAAAGACTCTCTTACGGATATTACAAATAATGGAGATTGGAATAGGTCTAAAAATATTATTTCGCACTAAATGAAATTAATTAATAAATTAATGAATGAATTTTTTAAAAAAATAGTAGATTTTACAAAATATTTATGACCTATAGCAAATTCTATCACTGATAGTCATTGATATGCTATAATGATAAAAGACTATCAGTGATAGAATTCAAAATTTTACTATAACTTATAAATATTTTAATTTATTTTACTATTTTTAAAAATATCCTTTAATAAATTAGAAATTAGGAGAGTAGGGTGGGTTGATAGCTACTTAGAGCATATATATGTATTTTAATTACTTAATTAATATAAGCAAGATTTGTTTCACGATAAAGTCCCAAATGCCAAATGCTGTGATTGGATTAGATATTATAATGTCCTTACCTAATTAATTAAAATTTACATCCACGTGTATTGTATTGTATTATACCCAACTTCTTCTTTTATTATTTAATTACTATTCTATTTCTCACCTTAATAAACACTTCAAAAAACTCCCCTTATATTAGGAGAATTGTTAAAGGTAGAAAAAAAATACAAAATATAACCCAAAAAAAAAATTATTTACAAAATATAGCTAAAAACTTAAATATGATATAGAAAATGAGATAAATTTTGTTATATTTTGTAAATTATTTTAATATTTTACTATTTATTAAAATGCCCTATATTATAATCCTTACTAAATTCAATTTTTATACTATAATGTTCTCTCCTTTAAATTTAACGGCTTCTTTTCTTTTCATTTTCTATCCATATGTATTTAAAAGAAAAATAAGAAAAAAAAATTGTCATGATAGAAAAATTTTCATCAAAATCTTGAAATGTTAATCTAACAAATTTGGTTTTTCCTACTTATATTCGTGAATCCTCTATGATTAATGTGTAGGATGCTCATGCCAAAAAATTAGATTGATCTTAAGTTTGCAATACGAGAAAAATAGTCCAAGTGCTTTCGAAACAAATGAAATGGAGTATCGGTCTATGTCAAGCCATACACTTCGATGCTTAAGTCGATCTCTGTGAGGCCCAGATCCAAAAGGGAGTTCTGTTGAAGAGGAGCCCTGTTGATAAGAGTTGCGTTGGACAAAGTATTGATGAGAGGGATTCTGTGAAGAAGGATACAATGGAAGATAAAGTGAGGCGAGAGAAGCATTTGAGTCTAAGAAGTATCGTGTTAGAGTAACTATGCAATGAGACTAGTTGGTGAGGAAGAAGGTCACGATGGATGCTAAGAACTAAGCTTTGGGTGTGGTGATGCGAGGAGAAGTGCTTGCACTTAAGTATGGCTGCGATGAGGTAGGCATTCTGTTAAAAAGATGGACGTTTGAATGAGGTGATTAGACAACCCTTTAAGATAAAGTAAATGTTCTCTAGCTTTCCAAGAAAAGAGTCAGACGATGAAAAGTTTAGCTTTTCAAGGAGATAAGGTTGGTGTCTCAAGAAAAATGTTTATTCGTAACTGATGCTTAGTTTACGTGTCGAGTTTGGGTTTGCTGCATAGCATGGCGAAATGGAAGTATGACACCATGCCTTGTAAAGCATGGAAATGACCTATGGATATGAAAAGTCACTCTAGGTAAAACCAAAGGCTGAAAGAAAAAAGGTATAAGATGTTAGATATTCTGATAAGTTGCTAAGAGAGTTTTATGTGTTGAACAACTGATTGAAAGGAATCGTTGGGCAAGAAGAGAAAAGTCAAAAGCCAAAAGGAGAAAAAGTTGAGACTAAGTATCATTGTGAGTGGTTCTTCTTACAAATGTTTTGTGAGCGATGTTTCTTATAAAATATTACCAAATGTTTTGTGAAGAGATTCTTGTAAATAAATGAATGGTTTCATATCTTTCTAAATGAGTGTATGTTGTGAAATGGTTCTTATAAACAAATGTTGTTGTGGATGATTCTTAATCGATGAAAGAAATATTTTATAAATGGTTGTGATTCTTACAATCCCATGCTTAATGTTTATTGTTTAGAACTTTTAATAATTTGCTATAGTGTGTTGTATGAAATGCTTCTAAGCTATTGTTTCTCTTGTGGTTGACCATGATGATGGTATAATGTGGTCTAGTGTGATTTATCGAAAGACACTAGTAGAAATCCCAGATCTATCATGAGACGCTTATGAAAGTGAATTACAGGTCCAAGGGATGAGATGCTAGTAGAAGTGAATTCCCAGGTCTGAGCGAGTATGAGACTTGTTCTTGATGCCAGATGCTGGTGAATGTGAATCCTAGATCTAGGCGAGGAATTTTATGTGAGATGCTAGTGAAAGTGAATCGTAGGTCCATTGTGAGACGCTGGTAAAGTGAATCCTAGGTCCAAGTAATGAGACGTTGGTGAAAGCGAATCCCAGGTCTGAGAAAGTAATGAGTATTATAAGGCGTTGTTAGAAATCTCAAGAAAATCGCGAGACGTTGGTAAAGTGAATCCTAGGTCCAGGCGATGGGAAAGTCCCATGTTTCGATGATGATTAGTGAATTCTTCATTGACTTGAATCGCATAGAAGTATTGTGATTGCTGTGTTGTGCTTAATGCGTTAAAAGCTTATGATTACGATTTGATGCGATGAGAATTATATGTGTATGATAATCTTGTTATTATCATATTCAAAATGTTGTATTCCCTAAAAGGTATTATCTAATCTCATCACTCACTAAGTCATTGACTTACCTTTTAAGTTTTTCCCCCTACGTTGTCAGAAGTTAAAGCCAAGTAAGGAGTGGACCTCCGGCGTAAAATCCAAGTAAATGAGGGAAATGTGGGTTATTATGCAAGTTGTGTCATCCTATCTTGTGTTTAAAGAGTTGGTAGGTAAATACTTCGCTCCTTAACGCTAGGGGCTGCCACTTAGTTTAGAAGAGGTGGTGAGGGCTACACCTAGGTTGGTAAGACCAAACCGAAGAGCAAAAGAGCCGAAGAGTTGAGCCAGGCAAAGAAAGCCTTGAAAATTGTCCATAAAATGCTTGTCGGGCGATCGAGGAGAAGAATGAGAATGAGGTCCTTACACCTCTAAGTACCCTCCGCTACAAAGAGCTGCATTAGGCAGTGGAAAAAGAAAAGTGGATTAGAACTTAGTTTTAATTTTTTGGTTTGCGAGAATATGAATGTACTTTGTAAAGTATGAACTTTGAAAAGAGTTAAGTTAATAAAGAGAAGAAGTTATGTTATTCCGTTGCATTATTATTATTAACTAAGTCTATCGCCTAGAAGCTAAAATGGATTTTTTGTGTGTAAAGAATACTAGGTGATGGAGCAAAGTCTTAAAAGTTTTAATTTTCTGTTGAGATAAGAAAGTTAAGTTCGAGACAAGTTAAGTAAATTGTTCTCGCGTACTAGGTGTTCAGCGCGTCATCTTGCAGAGAGGTACGTGAAGGGTGTCTAGGCGACACGCTCCCATCCGATCACAAGGAGTGGCATTTAGGATGAGGCGTGAAATCTCAAACTTTTGAGTAACTTAATAAGAGATAAAATAGAGTGAGGAATTTTAAGTGTACCTTTAACCCATTATTTTCATCACTTATATAAGATAGTAGTGTAGTTGATGCTTGAACTCAGAACTAAGCCTCTTCAATTTTGAAAATTTTGAGTCAATGTGTACGGGTGGTTACACTACTATCACTTAATGTTGTAATCAATGCTTAAAATGGATAGAGAACCTAAACGATATCAAAGTCAACACTTCATGAATAGTACATACAGAACCTAAACAGTATCAAACTCAATCATTGTGAGGTCTTTAATGGGTCTTCTAAAGTCCTTATGAAATCTATAAAAATCTATCATAGGTTCTCCAAGGTCCTCCATGTGAATTCTAAGTCCCTCATAAGTTCTACATAGGTCTTCCATTTTTCCTCCAAGGTCCTTCATATGACTCTTAAGCCCTTCATATGTCCTCCAAGGTCCTTTAACTTTTAAGTTTTCTAAGAATTTACTATGCTCCTGTATGCCTTGTCTTAATAAGCTACGTCATGAAGTCCTCCATGTAACTCCTAAGTCATCCATGGGTCATCTAAAGGTCTTCGAGGGGTTCTCTAAGTTCTTCTATGGGCTTTCTAGTGGTTTTATAGGCGCCCTTCAAGATTCTCTACGTGACTGATATTATTTATGAGTCCTATAGATGTTTTCAATGGATTCTCTAAGATCTTTCACATGACTTCTAGGTCCTTCACAGAAATTATTGAGATCCAACATAAGTCTTCTCAACTACCACCCACCCGTGGAATTCTATTTGGTACTTTCTCACACAATATTCTTTGAGCCTTCTTGTTAATGAATTTTCTAAACTACCACTAAGCTTCTCATGGGTCCTCTAAGTTACCACTAGATTCTCAATGGGATCACCAAGCTACAACTAAGCTCTTTATGAATTCTTTCGAGCAACTCAAGGCCAATCTTATGAACTTACGTTAAGATCTAGATGCTCACTCTAGCCTTTTATATAGATGGTCTAAGCTCTCTTTAGGCTCTCAAATAGGTCATTCAAGCTCACTTTAAGATCTCTCTTAGATCATCTGAGCTCACTCTAGATTCCAACGTAGGCACTTTGAACTCTCTCTAGGGCTTCTATATTGATCCTCTTACCTCACTTGATGGTCCTTACTTCATGGGTCCTCTGAATCCTCACTAGTCCATATGGGTGCTCTAAGCTACATCTAAGCTCTCTTATTAGAGCTTTGAGTTACCTTTAAGCTTCTCATGGGTCTTTTAATCCATTGGACTCCTTTATAAATCATGTGTGAGCTCACTCTAGACTTCGTCATGGATATTTTAAGCTACTTATATCTATAGGTCTCCTATTTGGCTAGACGCTTGATCTCAACCTACCATGTTAAGTCTAACTATAAATGAAAAAAATAATTTAGTTCCTAACATGTTAAATGTCGATAACAATTATTATAAGCTTTGAAAGTCTTCACTCATTTTTAAGTAAATTTCATAATACAAACTATTTAATAATCCTCCCAAAATGATTTAGCCATTTATGAATTAAATTAATTTTAGACACGTTAATTTCCTGATTATTCTACATGGACTTTTTAAATATAGAAAATATGATCTTTAAAAGTTATATACAAAATTTCTACATTTCTTATAGTCCAGATAGACTCTGCTAGAAGTATATCAGTGTGTATCTGTGATAGTAAATGATATACGTCTATCAACTAATAGATGATGATTGAAGACTATCAGTGTCTTTTAGTTATTGAAACTGATAAAAGTACTCTATCATTGAGAGAAGTTGTTAAAAGTTTGACAGCGTCTATCAGTGATTAAAAATTTATAGAAGTTTATTATTTGATACTATCAATGATAGAAACTGATAGAAATCTATTATTGATAAAGGTTGATAGAAGTTTATCAGTATCTATCATTTTTTTTTCTTTTTGCTATTTTTGTAGATAGTACTTTAACATTTTTTTTATATTGACTTTGTTATAGAACTTTTTTTCCGTTTTATTTTCCATATTTCAAATATATATGTATATAATACTTTTGGTATGTTTTATTTTCCACACATCTAATGCTCCATCTCATATATCAAATATATATATTTTATTTTTTTATCGACTTTGTTATAAAACTTTTTTTCCGTTTTATTTTCCACACATCTACGCTCCATCTCACCTATGGACTTGAGATATGAAAAAGATCCTACAAGTACTTGAAATCAATATTAATTGGATAGGAAACAACAATGCAATGATTTGAACACAAAATCTTTCACTTGCTCTAATACCATCTTAAATCAATTACTGATCCAAAAGCTTGAGTTAATAAGTAAATGCAAATTTAACACAATATCTAAATTGTATCAATTATTAACAATAAACTATACGTGGAAATTGTTGGGATTTGTGTCCTAAAACTCGTAGATAGTAAATATAATTAATTGACCGTTATTAATTAATAAATTATTATTATTATTATTTCAATAAGCGTTATTGATTATATTATTAGCTTTGTCTTAATAACCTAAATCTAATAAACTATCATCCTAAAGTATAGGGATTAATGTTATTAACAATAAACATACAGAGATTGATGTTCGAGATCAGCTTAAAGGGTCTAAAATATAGGGATAAGGCTGGGTACCTTATCCTGGTAACACTATGGATAGGGTTCACTTTGTATTTGATACAAATGCAATGATCCAACGTATTCGTGTAAGTGATATGCGAGTGAGGGTATCCTATGCAATGAGTTTGCATAAGATCGGACAATGAAATAGTAACCACTAGATGTAACTCCATTAACTAGTTGAGTTTCTATTTCATTAGGATGACCTAGGTAACTTAGTCTTAATTCTTAGTGTATTATGAACTCCTTTCAAGAGGGATTGTCATTTTATTTATACAGGTGAGAGTGACCATATTGTTGACTCAACATGCTTAACATTTTGGAAACAAGACCGAGTGGAGAGCTGAGAACATAATCATACAAGATGAAATTCACTCCTTCCTGACTTTAGGGTAAGTATATGAAGGCTCCCTTAAATGGTGTCTTTAGGACTTGAACAAAGGGTCTTACCCTCTCTATGACACGAGAGGAGTTTCTATTTATTGGTTGGACAATAAACAAGTTGTTCATTAGAGGAGTGCTAGTGTTTAAGGACTAGAAGTAACTTAGGGTAAAACTGTAATTTGACCAGCTAGTTTACGACCACTTGTGAAGGACTAACTTACTGTTATTCGTCTATATCTATGGACACATAAATATATCTATAGTGAGAAGAGTTCAGCTGTGAGTCTTTAGTCGAGTGTATACAGTTAACGAATATTGATTAATGTGGTTAGTGAGTTAAGTCAATTAATCTCATATCGTTGGAGCTTCTGATCCGTAGGTCCATTAAGTCCCATTCTTAGCTCAAAAAGGGTAATGAGATTTATTTATAGTGGTTGTAATTTGAAAAGTTCAAATTTATTTTTGGAATTAGTATAATGTATCAAATACATTATAATATAAAGTTTATTTTCTAATTAAACTTTATTATATAAATTCAATTTTGGATATCATTCAAAATTAATTTACGAGAGATAAAATATTTGAATGAGTTTAAATGTTAATTAATGTGAATTGGATTCATATTAAAATTATTGGATATGGGAGAAATTTAAATTTGAATATGATTCAAATTTGAATTAAATTAAATATAAGATATTTAATTTAACAATTAATTAATTAATAGTTTAGTTTAATTTTAGAGGAATGATAGTTGGAGTGATGTGACTTCCTAGGACCTGAGACGACGTTGACAAGATCAAAGGAGCAGAAGTTTTCCACCTAAAGTTAGGTATAAAAAGCACTTCATCTTCACTAAGAAGAAGAGTGGCGTTTGAACGGACCGCCACACACACAAAAGATGCTTAGATCAGCGCAAGTCTAAAACCTAGAGAGTCGGTGGTGTGGATTAGCCTAGCCACCGGATGCACAACACCTCTTCATCTTTTCTAATCAGAGTGCAAAGTGAAATCTTAGATTTTTAAAAGAGACGAATCATCCCTATTCGCCCTAACTTGTATTTCAATCCACTCTTCTTTCCTTCCATTTTTGCATTTATTTGTAATATATGTTATTCATATTGTATAGTGGCCGAAGGCGTACATTCTTTATATATTACATGTTTATACACTTTTCAATCCATCCATGCATCTACTGTTCATCTGTCTTATTGTTATTAGTAGTTTAGGTTTATGATTTGTTCTCAATTAGTAATATTTATTCATATCACTGAGTGTGTTAGTTGAACTACATTCTACATTTGCCAGTGTATGTCACCAACTTTTCGAGAGGGTGAGTAGCAAGGACGTGGCTAACACACGATAGGAAGAGTTTTCTCAACTTTGCAAGGAGACTTCCATCATTTGTATCCTGATAGGTGAACAAGTGTGGACTAAGTTGCCGAGATGTTGTTGTCCTTAAATGTGAAGTCCTCTAAGTAGAATAAATAAGTATTACTAGATATAAACCATCTAACTAGCCTTAGTAATTTTGATCCTGAAAGGAGACCAAGTGTGGCGTTCAATGACTCTGAGAGGAGCACGTCTTAATCATAAGATAGCTTGGTGATTTATATTGCATTTAGGTAGTCATGTAGCTTATTCGCCTAATAGAATGAGACCTTTCTTCACCACTTTCTTTACGCAAGTTAGTTCGCTCAATTTTCTATACTATCATATTTTACTCCCCTTGTGCATAAGTCTCTAGGTGTAAATAAATAACCTTAGTTATTTTGTTATTCTTTTAATTTCATCATCATAACACCTACAAATGAGTAAGACCCTGAAACTAATATGTTGAAACAATTTCCCATGTTCGACCCTAAATCACCCAGGTAAATCTACTATTTCGCTTGGACTTGAATAAGCAGTAGGAAAACTTAGTTTCAACGATGACTTAGGCTTCATGCGATAAACAGGTACATAGTGAAGAATTCTCATGCTATGATCATGACCATGACTTATCGCTCACGTAATACAGAAAGATATAGTGAGCACAGTGAACCTACTTAGTGATGTATTGCAGATGCGTTACAGAAATATTAGATTACTAACACTAAGTCCCAAGAAACATGGTATCTTGTTCCAATAAAGGAAAGAACCACCATCACAACAACAAACCGCGAATCACCCTTCCTTCCAGCTGAGTTGCATTAGCCGAGCTATTGCCTCTCTTTTTAAGCTAGTTCAACCAACTTTCGATGTTTTTTAGTAAGTTTTTTTATTGGGTTTTGGTAGTCCAATAAAATATTTAAATTTTGGTTTAGGAAAATTAATTTTGAGATGAAGTTGAATTTTCTGAAGGATGGATTATTTTTCTGTGAAGGTCTTTGGCTAACTTGAGGAATGATTAATGTGTTGAATTTTTCCGATTTAATGTTGATTTGGTCTCAACCTTAGTTTTTGGATTTGTTCTTTGGAAAATTGTTTAATTGGAAACTTTTACTATCAGTTAAGGGTAATCGTTAGTTAATCTCTTAGGTAAGAGATTGTACTATTGCACCTTCGAATTAAATATTAAGAGTTGTATGTATTTTGTGATTATGTATTAATAGTAGCTGAAAATGCATAATGAGATGTTGTGGTTGTTGACTAATGTTACATGATGCTTAAGCATAATTTATGGATTTCATGCTTTATGGACTGTTATGTTTATGGATTGTTATGACTGATGAATTATGCCATAATGTATTGATTATTACATGCTTTTAGATTGTGGTGTGTATTTGTTAACTTTGTCTTTTGAGCTTTTTACCCCCACTTGTATTGTGATCCTATCTATGAGGTCACTCGTAAGATAATGGGTGTTCCTACGGACCACTTGCACGATTAGGAGTTTACCTATGGATCACATGCATAGTTAGAGGATAGTTTTATTGTGTATATAAGGTCACTTGCATGATAAAGGGTGTTTCGATGGGACCACTTGCATGATAAGGGGTGTACCTATGTATCACAGACATGTTTAGGGGTGTGTACATATGATCACTCGCATGATAGGGGTGTTCCTATGAGCCACTCGCACAAGTAGGGGTGTTCCATGGAATCACTCACACGATTAGTGGTATTTATGTGATCTCACTCGTGCAGCTATGCTCCATTGGACATGCGACACTACTATTATGTTTCTAACAGAAGGTAACAGATCACCTAGAGAGACCAGTTGCTTTACTGGGTATATTTATATACTCACTCTTTTCTATGTTTAATATTTAAGGCAAGGTATAAGATGTGAAAAGCTAGCGAGCGACAGGACGAATCTGTGACATACCATATGGAGACTTAGTTTTGCTTCTACGTCTATGTATCAGTTTTTCGGTAGTTTAGTGTTGGAAACCTTATTTAAAGTTTTTTATCATTTGTTTATCTTTATTTCTTAAAAAAATTGTTAGTATATGCGGGCCAAGTTTTTAAATTATTTTTATTAGTTTTATCGATTTTATGTCTTTCGAACATTTATTTGATAGTTAATTTTATAAAAAAATTTATTTTTCCTTTTCAATAAAGTGTATTTTGATATTTATCTTTTGAGTAATGACCTTAGCTTAGCTTAAAAGTTTGAGTCGTTACAGTAATTTATGTGTACTATAGTCAAATTTTAACAGTATCTTATTTTTTATTTTATTGTTTGAGGGAATCTTCATCTACATATGTACACTGATAAGTTATACTATGTTTCAAATTTTATAAACTTGTACAAGAAGATAACATGTTCTATTGGTAGTGTAGACCAAATTAGGAATATGTACCAAGGTGGCAACGATGAACTCCTTCCATCCCAGGTTAAACGTTCAGTTGGACAAGACTTAAAAAGAAGAGGTCTACTTCATTTTTAGAGAAAAAAGCTAATGTTCGTTGCAACAGGTGTGGTCAAAGATGTCACAGTTGTAGGTTTTGTAAAGACCTCATACAATGTTAAGATTTCATTTTAGGATTTTCCTTAATTCTTAGTTATCATTTTCAAGTATTGGATTTTGTTCTGAAATTGTTAATTCTTCAGACTGTTTTCTGTTATCATTGGATTTGTTTATGTTCATTGAAATACAGTGTGTTTTATATATT
Organism: Cucumis variabilis; assembly: GCA_037974545.1. NCBI lineage: Eukaryota > Viridiplantae > Streptophyta > Magnoliopsida > Cucurbitales > Cucurbitaceae > Cucumis > Cucumis variabilis. The sequence goes on from JBBPDI010065326.1 coordinate 27,176, forward strand.
TTACAGCCACTTAAGGATATTGACTTTGCAATTATGCTCTATTGTAGGTTATTTGTATTAAATTCAAGTATCGTTCTTTTCAAATTAGATACATTCAGGTTGTCATAATCGAAAATTCATGTCATATATTATCATTTAGGGTCAAGATACATTATGTATAGTTTCTAACCGCAGCTGCCTTATGGAGTATTTGTCTTTTTTTGTATTATTGTAAATTTAACATATTGGTTATTTTAAACTGAAAGATAATACGTTGGTACCTTTGTAATGTGTTGGAATTTAACACTATTAACTACATCCGCATTATCTAGAATAAGTTGGGATATGCTCCTATTTACAATGTAGTTTATATAGTAAAAATTACACTGTATTTTCGAGAACGACATGTCATGAGCATGATTTAATCATATTAATCTTGACTTTGCCCCTTATTATAGGATTATTTTTAGATTCAAAATACAATGTATTTTAATAGATCCAACATGAGGCAAAATATCACACATTTAGAAAGACACTATATTTTACAAAGAACCATAAACTTTAGTAAATCCTAACTAAATATGGGATTTTGTTTGTGGAGGAGATTGAAGCAACCTCCTCCTATAATAATGGCAAATATATCTACAAGATTTTTGGTTTATTTTATTTTAAATCATTTATTAACAATCGGTAATTATAATTAAATAATACATAATATATATTTCTAATAACAATTTGAAATTATATTTTAGATTAGATTTCTTAAATTTATCGCAACATACGTTTATTAATATTTTTTATTCCTTTTTATTTGAAAAAATTATATTTTGGTGGTATTTATATTTATTTTACAAAAACAAATAAAAAATATATATTAAATTTATATGCAGATCAATATGTTTATTATTTTAAAATGTATGTTATTTATATCTATCCTTAAAAAATATTTAAAAAATATGTAACTTTTTTTTAGAAAATTTTGAAATATTATTATTCATGTTATTTTCTTTTATTATTTTAAATGTTGTTTTTTAGGGATGTTGTCCAGCATCAATTTCACTAATCATTAGTAACTCAAGCGAACAAAAGAAGAATGAGGAAAACAAAACTTTTTTCTGCAAAGGACGAATCTAGAATCATTTTGATGAAGAAGCTTGATAACTTGTAGAAATATAAGTTATTGTAGTCTTTTGTGTAAAATAACGAAGTCTAAATGCATGAGAATTGAAGAAAACAAAGGAAAAAGAAGGCGATTTGATTAACTTACGAACAACATGAGACGAAAGAGCCCTATCTCTGTTTTACTGAATTTTAGTGCTCTTATTAAAGGATTTTAGGCAAAAGAATTGATTCTCGGCAAAATAATGTCTATACAAGAAGACGTGTTCATCCAATGTGAGAAAAAATAAGCAAGGTAGGCGATTAAGGCATTAGCAAACAAAATTGGTTGGCGCAAAAGTTAGAAAAAAACGACCAAAGGATGTTTGCATAGCGCCATTGCAGGTTTTTAGAAGCATTAATGACGCGTGGTGTTCTGTTAACATCAACTCTCGCTTATAAATGAAGCCTCTAACTTCAAGAACAAGTGTGGGAACAAAATTGACCAGAGAACAAGTTCATACATCGTCCATCCTCTTCCTTTTCCTAAGTTTTAGATAAGAGCCTGGAAGAAAAGAGAGAGAGAGAGAGCTTTTCCCCATTTATCTTCCCCCTCATCAATAAGCAAAAATCAGAGCCAAATAGTATGAGAAATCATACTCTAAGGCGTAACACCTTCTTCTGTCTTCTATTTTGTATTTATATTGTAATGTATTGGAATATGTAACTTATGGTTGAGAGGCCTGAAGTTATTTTATTCAATGCACTGCATTTCTTCATTCATTATTCTATATTTTTGTTTCTTTCCTTCTTTAATCTATTTGATTAGCTTGTTAGCAATAAAATATGTTTTAATGCCTAGGAAATCATAGTATTTGTGTTTTAAGTTTTGTCGAGTTAAACATAGATGTCAATAACATTGTATATCATAGAGAAGAACAATGGTTTTAATTGTAATCATCTAAGTGAGAACCTGAATTTAACCATGCGATTGGCGAGAAGGTTGTAGCAATACAATCTTATCGCCACGTTTGTCCTTCGCATACATTGCATTAATGACCATGCTTTAGTGAGAGCACCGAGAGGTTATCCGCCTTAATCAAGGAGAAATAACTTAAAATACTTATAGAATGTTTAGGTATAAATCATAATTTAACTTTGTGTATTTGGATTTCGAAAGACGAGCAAGTATGGTGAAAGCGCTGAAATGCAGCTTGCCCTAATTCATAGTTAAAATATGCTTTGTATCAGCTTAAATCATTAAGTGCAACTTATTGCGTTTAAATAATTAAACTGTTCGCTCCTTGCCATGTCTATAATGAGTTCAATATCCATTTTCCCATTTCGCCATGATTCACCTTCAATCACCAAGCACCTTAGTGTAAATAGTTAGGATGGATAGTATACTGTTCATATCTATTTTGTATAGTTTATACCGCATGATTTAGTTACACAATAGGATAAAGTAGGCACTTAAATTCTCCATGTTTGACCCTTTACTTACCAAGAAACCTCTCTTCCCTTATACTTGGACGATAGAGATGAAAACTTGCACGATAACACTGCAAAGTAGCAACACATGAATAGGAGTATACCTTTTACCGCATAGCCCTTTGCCTACCAATCGCTCAATTAGAGCCTAGCATGTCAAATCTATGACCATGATGCATGTATAAAATAAAACACACACGAAATCTAGCAAAGCTCCTTCGCAAGAAGAAAAACCTGAACACTTCCTTGCCTTTAGCAGAATGTATGAGCAGTTTAAAGAGGATGAAGCAAGAATTGTTTCGGGTTTGAAGAGTTTGAAGGGTTTGAAGAAACTTTTTCGATGAACCTATTTTCGCTGAACGTTTGAATGCTTGAAGGATTTGAAAGGTGTGAAGGATTTGAAGGGTTTAACAACGTAGGATAACGTTATTTTGTGCATGAGTTGAAGAAAATATTAAACTACTGTCCAATTTTTTTTTTTTGAATTTGGAGTTTTGATGGAGATGAATTTCGACTTTTAGGGGGAAATTAGGATTTTGATAGGTTTTAATCTATTTAATTGTGTTGATAAGAAAAAATTAAGAGGTAGATGTATTCAATATTTTTTTAGGGTTTGAGTAAATTATAAGGTATTTGTGGTTTATGGAATAATTATATTTGGGATGTAACAATTTTCATTAGATTAGGGGTATTTAAAACATTGTTGCAACAATTTTCTTTTCATATTTTTTGAATTTTCTATTTTATCAATTTAAATTAAATTTTGCTATTTATCCAAAGTAAACCTTTGATTTTTCTATTCTTTTAGTCAACTCTCAAATTTATCTTTAATTTAACTTTTACGAATGAAACCCACATCAAACATATGCAAATAATTATCCTTAACATCTTAGCCTTGCCCAATGGCTAACCTTCACAATTAACATTAACCTTAGACTATGCAGATAATTTACCATCACAAACATATCACACAATAATCCAACAGTACTCAATTGGAGATCTAATAATAGAACTCTTACCTTAATTAGGTTGTGTTATGTTCGTTGTTGCAAAGAAACCATTATTCCACCTATGCATAACAAAAATTAAATTAACAATATTGGCCAACAAATTGCTAATTTAATTACCTTAGCTTACCAAACTTACTTAAATGGACCTTGAAAAATCTTCTCAACCTTAATGAAAAAATTCATTGCTTAAATCTTCAAGCTTTACCAAAGACCTTTCAACATAATTCAAAGTCTCAATTATGGATATTAAAATTCCACAATAAAGATTCAAAACACTCACCTAAGTCACCAATCTTAGCAAAAATCGGTAAGTGATGATGGCTAGGGTTATCTTAAGGAAGAAGATGAAGACACTACAAGAAAAAAGAGTTCTCACGACGCAGAAACCGGTAGAGATTTAATTAATAGTTTAGTTTAATTTTATTTAATAAAATTTGTTTTAATTAAATTAAAACTATAATTTATGTGAAAGATATTCATTTAAATACCATTTAATGAAATATTAATTAAATATGATTTAATTAATTATTAAATTAAATAATTAATTACTTTAATATTAGTATTAATATAATTTATTAAATTAAAATGGAACGTGAATGTTTTTCTCATGTTCTCATATTCTCTATAACTTCCCTCTTCATTAGGCTGAAGAAGAGGGAGTTATTAGTACGACAAATACAGTGAGTTTTTTTTTTTTTTTTGCATACTTCTGCAATCTTATTAAAAAACATTCTCTATAAAAGTAAAATTTCCATTCTAATTTTTGATTCCCAGAAACCAATTTCATTCTCAGAGAATAGGAAGGTCTTCAAGTGGTGGTGTCCCAATATTGGAGTTCCAGTAGATACAGAGGCTTCATGGAAAGTGAGTTTTCTTCTTTACAATTTACCTTTTATTTTTTTAGAAGCGTGCTTAGCCAACAAAATTAGTTTATGTAACTGTATTTTTGCCAATACAATGACATTCTTAAAATTCCAATTAAATTTGAGTTAAGTTCTATTAAATCTTCCACTGTGTAAGACTCTTATCCCTTCATGAACAAATCAGGGAAAATGTTTATCTCTCATCATGTTAAGTTTAATGAAAATGAATTCCCCTTTGCTATTGGGTTTGGCATGACCGAGTTCAATAACATGTCTCCCTGCAATCCTAGTTGTTCATCACTTATAATTTATCTAACTCCTCTCATATCTACTGGCCTAGTCACCGAATCCTCATCAAGCCCATGATCCAACTCCTTAGTCACCCCTTTAAATTTAACCTATCCCACCCTGTCATCCTCCTCCTCAGCTCTATTAAGCCTAAATACTCCATTAAGCCCAAATACACATCAGGCCCACCAACTCAACATAGCCCAAATCATAGCCCATCTCATCCAATTGGTAAGACCTCCCCACTCTCACTATCTAACACTAACCCTTCCCCTCCTTCAAACTTTGCACTTGCGATCCCCAAACTCTTATTTGAACTCTCTTCTCTTTGTACAAATCTAACTATTATTCCTATCAAACCCTCACCCCCTACACACTCAATGGTTAGTCAGGGAAATTTTTGCATCTTTAAACCCAAAGTTTGAGTATTCAAGGTCACATATGATTCGACCCAAACTAAACCTATCAAAGTACTAGATGCGCTTGCCACCCCTCGCTGGAAAAGGACCATATATAAAGAATATCATGCTCTTCTTTGAAATAACACATGGACATTGGTACCACCCATTCTTAATTTCAATATTGTTTACAGAAAATGGATTTATCATGTAAAATGGCATGTAGATGTCACAATTTAAAGCATGATTGGTAGCCTAGGGGTTTCATCAGCATTCCAACATTGACTTCTTTGAGAATTTCAGTTCGGTGGTCATAGCCTCTATGATTTGGGTAATTCTGAGTGTGGCTGTATCAAAGAACTGAGCTAGTTGACAACTGGACTTTAATAATGCATTCTTAAATAGCAAATTGGATGAGGAGGTTTACATGTGCCAACCATCAGGCTATATAACCCCACTTAACCAGACTATGTATGCCAGTTGGAGAAAGCTATCTACAAGATCAAACAAGGTCTTAGGGGGTGGAACAATACCCTCAAAACAACCCTACTCAAACTTGGCTTCAAGAATTCCATGTGTAATACCTCTCTGTTTATCTTTAATAATGGGAAATCCATGTGTAACAACCCGACTTTTTCAAAACCAAGTTGAGGTCATTACTAATCTAATTATCTTCATTTTCTAAAAATAACAGAGAAAACATAAACAAAACAGTTTACACATGGTCGGTCGCAGGTCCTTCTTTTAATCACTAGCCAGTTTGACTTTCCCCTTATCTTTGCCAAGAAAATTAAACATGAAAATAGTGAGTATAAACAGTATACCTAGTATAGGGACCCACTACTTGTCTCGATAGGTGAATCATTAAGGAAGGTACCTTGATTCATATTAGGGTTTAGGGTTTAGGGTTTAGGGTTTAGGGTTTAGGGTTTATGAATCAAGGAAGGTACCTTGATTCATATTAGTCTTTTGATCTCGTAGGAACACACATCAGTCATAAAGTGAACCTAAAGGTACACGTAGTAGTCAATTAGTCATCAATATCAGTCTAAAGTAATATCAGTCTAAAGATGGTGGTCCCGAGGGACATTGTACTAGAGGATACACTAGTCTAATAGTTAAAGCTAACAACTACCATCAGTCCAAATAAGCCTATTACAGCTAAACCGAGTCCAAATAATAAGCGTAAACCTAACATGCAACACCATCCAACAAACCCCATAATTACATATCCAGTCATATAAGTAAATCAACACAATTTTAGTCAAACTCTCACATAAGCCTATCAATTCATTTTAATTATGTGCATAATCATCAGTCAATCAATACAGTACAACTTTAAACTTAAATCGAAGGTCCGGTAATAGAAATTCCTTACCTAAAAATAGAATTAAACTTTTTTGCAAAATTACTTGATGCAGATTAAACCACATATCAACCTAAGCATGAGGAAAATAATTAATTATTTTACATAATAAAATTATCAATTAGGCTAGAAAAGTAATCCATGATAGGCATACAAATAATCATCATAATTTTCACAGTATGCATTTCCAAGTAACCACGGGTTATGTAAATCGTTGCCCTTTACCCACTCCCCTTAGCCTTAGACCAAACCTATGGCTTCCCTTCATAAATTATCGATAACTAATAACTAAGCCAATAGTTATCCATCATATTTATTACAGTAAACCATAGGTTATGCAAATAAATTCCCATAACAGTTATCATAATAACCCATAGGCTAAGCAAATAATTCATTAGTGGACTCGCAATAAACCATCAAAGTTGAATTCACAACATACCATATCAGTAATTCATAATAGGCATGTAAACAATCATCATACTTCATAACAAGCATAGGCAATTCCCACAATAAGCATATGCAAATAATTATATTTTACACCTTCGCCTAATTCAATGGCTACCCTTCACAATTTAATAGTAACCTTAGGCTATACATATAATTCACCATCACAAACATATCACATGCTATGCATATAGTTGTACAACCATTATCACAGAGTAATCCAACCCTCAATTGGGGACTAATAGTAGAACCCTTACCATAGGTTATGCTAAGTTCCTTGCTGCAAATGAAACCACAGTTTTACCTATGCATAACCAAAGGTAAAATAACAAAATTTGTCAAAAAATTACTAATTTAATTACCTTACCTTACCAAACTTTAGTATGAAGTCAGAATACAGTGCCCTTGCCCATGCTTCGCTCGAGATGAGTTGGATTCAACAATGACTATCTGAGTTGTCAATGAAACCCTTTTTTAAACTTGTACTATGGTGTGACAACATAATTGAGGGTGCTCTTGCGTCAAATTCCATTTTTCACACTCGTACAAAGAATATTGAGATTGACATACACTTTGTGCGTGATAAAGTTCTACAAACCCTCTCAATCATATCTAGAAAAACTGAGGTTTCCTTTTACAAAATTTCACATTCTTCCTTATTCTCAAGAACTTATTTGTGTGTATGTGATATTTTCAACTTAGTCATTAAATATGTTTTAATAGTAAAGTATCATTCCTATTTCCTCACACCTCAGTCAATTTAAACTCGTAAAAAAAGTAAAGGTCAAATAAAATAAAAAGGACTGAGTAAGGAATAAAATAAATATTTTGCAACAAGTGATAGAAACAAAATCAATGCAACTTTAAAGCGAATCTAGTTTTCTTTGGTAATTAACTCTATCCCTATTTAACTTTTTAGATCAATTAGACAAATAACACACTAAATCAACCCCACACCATTAACAACATCAATATGTTTAGCAAAATCAAACTTCACAATCAGGTTGTTGTCCTATTTTGGATATTAAATCTCTAACTTTTGTCTGTTGGTTTATCTCTTTTTTGTGGTGTTCCAATTATGCGAATAAGGCAATTCACCGCCTTGTCCATGCAGTAACTTCTAGAGCTTGTTTTAGGGCTTCTTTTCTTCTCCCTTGTGATACCTTCTATGAAAATGTTTGTGAAGATCTTTTTGTGTCTGCTTGGTTCTTCTCTGTCTATGAGAGTTATATGTTGGACCTTACTTATTTTTTTAATTTACTTCTTTTTAAAAGAATATTTTAGATTAATTTCTTTCAATTTCTTATAATAATTTCATTTTTTGGTAAGAGAATTAAGTTCTTGATAAATTTAAAAAAAAATAGTAAATGTTGAAATTTATGTCCTAAAACTCGTAGTTTGTAATCATATTCGATTCAATAAAGTCGTAATTGATACTATAATCTTATAGCCAATAAACAAAGGTCCCAAGGCTATTATTGAGTAAGTTTGAACTTAATGTAGAGACATAAACATGAATCGAGTTCGAGTATATAGCCTAAATAGTCTGTGTATACGAATACGGCTGGACACCTTATTTTTGGGATACTATGGATGCGACCTCTTTGTAGTTAGTACAAACGATGTGATCCTGAATCGTTCATGTAGAGACATGAAAGTGGAGGTATCCTATGTAAAGAGTTTACATAAGACTGAAACCATAGAAATAGTCGCTTTTAGGTTATAACACTGTTGACTTTAATAAAATCGACTATTTCGTTTATAGATATCCATTGTAACTTAATCTTAATCTTGAGCTAACTATGAACTTCTGTTCACACAAAATTATCCTTAGATCTATATAGGTGAGCGCAACTCAATGACGCTGGCCCAATAAGCCTCTCATTTCAAGGGTAAGACTGTGTGGATAACTAGGATATAGGGTGCAAGACAGAATTCACACCTACCCGTTTTAGGGATAGTAGATAAGTTGACCCCTTAAGGAATGAATCCAAGTCTTGAAAAAGGGGCTTCGCCCGCTCATTGGCCCGAGAGAGATTCGATTTAAAGGTTAGATCTTAATCCAATTGTTCAGTAGTGGATCAGTTCGATCTAAGAAACAAGATGTAGTCTTGGGGTAAAACGATACTTTGACCCAACCAAGGTTATAAACAACCTATGAAGGATTAACATACTTATCATGGTTATATCACATGGACACAAATATATCTATAGTGAGGGGAGTGCAACTATGGG
>JBBPDI010065343.1:0-19360 GCA_037974545.1 Cucumis variabilis
CGAACACTATAACCAAGAAACACCTAATCAAAAGAATAAAAGGACTCAATTATTTTCATGATACAATCTCTCCCTCACTTTCTTTAAGGTAACAACTTAGCTTACCAAGGTATTGGCGAACCGAACTTCAAAAATTTCACCAATTGGTTGCAAACTCGAGTGACCCAATGTTACCCTCAACACCTTCAAGATTCAATTAATAAATTAATCAACTTATTCCAACCATAACTTTAAACGATGTTGAAATAATTACAATGCGACCTCAATTTCGTTAATAAAACTCCAACCATTCCTAATAACGATAAAGACGACAGCAATCAAACCTAAACGAGGAGGAGTGCGAAAAAGGGAACTGGCAATTGGCTTGGGTAAGTGGTTCAGCGCACGCGGCTCACCACGATTCGCGTGGAGACCGAACGGTACGGTTTGCAATAAGGCTCAGTCAGAATGGGGCACGATGAAAGACGCACAGCGGTGCTCTGCCGGACAAATGTGGGCTTCACGGTGACTCCACGAACCAGGGGTACGGAGGAATGATGAAATCGAGCGGAGATCAGATGTGCACAAACGAGAAGGGATGCAGCGTCAGAAATCATGAACAGAGGCCGACGACACTTGAACGAACGGCGTGGAAGTGCCTCTTGCTACGTCATGGGCCGATGGATGGAAACAGAGAGGAGAAAGGGGATGGTGGCGGCGTGATAGGGCAGAAGAAGAAAATAAATTTGGAAGGGGGGTTGGTCGCGCGATGAAGAAGAAGGGGAAAAAGAATTTCAATTTCTTTTTCTTTTTCTTTAAAACCTAATAATAATAAAATAATAATAATATATTATTATTATTATTATTATTATTATTATTATTATTATTTGAAGTACCTTTCCAACTCCTTCAATTCTCTTCTTCTTATTAAAAGAATTTCTCTTCCAATTTACAAGTAATAAAATAACACCCAACAAATTTAAAAAGAAAAATTTTAAATAATAAGGCATTTGATTAAAATAAAGTACCTCAAAAATTCGGGATGTTACACTATGTACCTTTCATAATGTAGAGAACAAGTCATAGAGTAGTTCAATTGAGTTTTTTTTCAACTTTCAAGCTCTTGTGGACTAGAAACACCATGCAGTTTAGGCTCTTGTGATAAGAAGCTTTTTTACATAATTACGTTAAGAATAAAATTTCTTGAGAAACTTGTTGTTGATTGGGCCAATTTTTAATCCATCACGATTAGCAATCTCGTATGCTTCATTTGTCTAAGCTTCTTTGACAATGTAGAGTATATTCTGTTTAGGTGTGAACTTAGTTCTCGTATGCCTCGTCGTGATGATCAATCTTCGTACAATAATTACTAACTCACCAATGAAAAGGGATCAAGGTTTAATATGCTTATTAAAAGCATTGGACATTCACGCTTGGTAACATTCTAATGGCTGCTAAGCTTCTAGCGTCTTTTCATCAAGCGTTTCTAACTCTCGAAGATGTAACTTGACATTGTCTTCAGTAGTCAACCCCTCTTGCATTGCCATTCTTAGTGAGGTAATTTCTTTTTCGAGGGGAAGGACAACCTCTACGCTATAAAAAAGTGAATATAGTGTACCCCTTTAGGAGTGTGATGAGTGATTCAATAAGCTCACAATGCTTCATTGATCCTTTTTTGCCAATCCCTCTCGAATTTGAGACAATTTTCTTCAAAAGATTGCACAACATTTTATTGAATGCTTCTGCTAACCCATTCGCAACTATGTTGTACATAGATGATTTATAATGCTTGAACTTGAATTTTTCACACAATTTGCCTATATGCTATTGGAGAATTGCCTTCCATTATCAGTCATGATTCAATGAGGAATAGCGTATTGATGGATGATGTGTGTTCGAATAAAATTTTCTACGTTCTCCTTCTTGGCCTCTCTCAAGGGAATGGCCTCAATGCACTTTGAGAAATAGTGTGTTGCTACAAGTATATAAGAATGTCTTGCTGATAATTTTGGTGTAATGAGGTCAACTGGATCAAGTCCCCAAGTCTTGAACGGCTAGAAAGCCACAGTTGGATGTAGAGGCTCTAGAGGTTGGTATATGAAGTTTACATGGTATTGACAAGCCTCACACTTCTTTGCATACTCCATTGAATCTTGGATCATCTTAGGCCATTAGTAGCCCAATCTTCTTAACTTAAATTGAACTTTGCTCTCGATTGATGTACCCCACAGACACCTGAATATGCTTCCTTTAGATCTTTTATTGACTCTTCCTTTCTAAGGCATGGAAGGAAGAGTATGATAACTTGTGAAAATACAAGTTATTGTAGCCTTTTAGGTAGAATAATGAAGCCTAACACATAAAAAAAAGGAAGAAAATGCGTAAAAATAGATAAATTGAATAGGTTGCATATTATGATTACAAAAGAGTTATATCCTTGTTTATCGCGTTTTGCATGTCTTTATCAAAACTTTTTAGACAAAAAGTAAAAGAGTAACTTGACTATGAAACATTAGGTGAGGAGACAATATGACCAAGAAGGCAATCAACATAATGAAGCTGGGCGTTCTAAAGCACTAGTGGACAAAAATAGTTGGTACAAATGTTAGAAAGGATGAATAGGATATCTGCGGTGCGTAGCAGCTTTATCTGAGAATTAAATGAAGCTCTTACTATGCCACGTCCTATCACATCTTGCCTGTAAGTAATGGTTTCATCTTCAAAGAGAAGGATGTGAAATTTTCATCACCAGAGAGCAAGCTTTAAACCTCCATCCTTACCTTCGTTTTAGGTGAGAGCTTAGAACAAAGAGAGAGAGATGATCCTAATATCACTTCCCCTTAGTGTAAAAGGATAAAACTAGAGCCAATGAGTATGAGAAATCATACTCCGCGGCTTGCCTCATTTTTGTGTATTACATTTTATGCTTTCTTTGTATTACATTGTAATGACTATTGTACGGCTGAAAAGCCTAAAGTTTTAATTATGATAATGATGCATTTCTAATTTCACTCTCCCATTTCCTTCCTTACCATCTCATTTATGTTGAATTGATTATATGAGTTCTGTAAGGTGTAATTAATATTAAAGAATCTAGTTGTTTGCGTTATTTGTCTTGTTTAGTTAAATGCGATTAGTAATGCCTTATCTTATTCGAGAGAAAAGACAAAGTGTTGACTGTTGTTACTTGATGCATGGTAACTTGCATTTAGCTAAATAGGCAGTAGAAAGATTGTAGCAATGCGATTTCGTCGCCAAACTTATCCTTGGCATACATATCAGAAATGTGAGTGTATGCCTCGAAAGCACCAAAAGGTTACTCGACTTAATTTATGTTGAGTTTTCTTTAATTTAGTCAGAAAGATTAGTTGCAATTCATCTGTCAACTTTAGGTATTTGGGGCCCAAAAGGAGAGTAAGTATGGTGAAGTGATAATGTGTATAAATACATGTTATTATAACCTCTTTTATTAGAATAATGAGGTCAAAATGCATAAGAAAATGATTAGAACGAGTAACTTATGTTCTAAATACATAAGTATTTAGAACTACATCTTACATAAGTATCAGGTATGTTAAATGTGATAACCATGTCTAAACGCAGGAAAGTGGATAGGAAGAAATGATTAAATCGCAGAGGACATCTTGCGCAAAGACCACGCGATGGGAACTCACTTGGCGAATAACATCTTCAGGCGAGAAACCACGTCATCACGCAAGGAAGGCTCACTAGAGAACAAGAATGGTAGTCGAAGTTGATGTGACTTCATAAAGCTGCAATTGGCGCTGACAATCTCAAAGGAACAAAATTTTTTTGCCAAAAGGTGCCTATAAAAGGACTTCATCTCCACCAAAAGGAAGGGGGCGCATGGGCCAGCTGGACGCCTGTCTGGACCAAAAGCTTGAGTAGGTCAATTCCTAGAGAGTAGTAGAAAGGAATAGTCTTTTCACCGTCTGTAAATGATTTCTTCTTCTTCTTCAATCAGTTGCAAAAGTGAGATCTTGGCTCCGGAATAGGGAAAAATCCATACTTCTGTTGTCCCCTTAACTTTTAATATTTTTCATTCTCTTTCCTCTCCATTAATATGTTGTTCATATTGTACAATGGTCTAAGACCTAGATTGTTTATACATATGTTACATGTTTACACCTTTTCAGTCCATCATTTCTTGACTTCTCACTTGTCAATGTGTTATTAGTAGTTAAGTTTGTGATAAGTTGTTGATAAGAAGTTTAACTTATAGTTCTTGTTGTGTTAGTTAAGCTATGTTCATCGCTTGGCCAACATATATCGTCAACTACCCGAGAGGACAAGTAGCAAGGATAAGGCTAACATGCACAAAGAGGAGTACTTTAGAAACAAACTCCACTTTGCGAGATAACTTCCATGACTTGTGTCCCAAAAGGAGAACAAGTGTGAACATTAGGTGTCGAGAGGTTGCTGTTTTTAATCGCAAAGTTCTATAAGTATTATAAGTGAATTCTTCTAGATATATCTTCCCTAATCAAGCACAATCATTTGAATCCCAAAAGGTAAGCAAGTGTGGCGTCTAAATACTTCGAGAGAAGCTCAGCTTAATCATGAGTTTGTTACGCAAGTTATATCGCATCGAAGCTCTCTCATTGCTTAACTGCCTTATAATGCGTAGGCCTTCCTTCATCTTTTTCTCACATACAATTTATTCTACAATTCCATATCGTATCCGTTCATCAACCTTTACAGATTCTTTCCGCATATATAAGTAGTTTTAGTCCTAGTTCTGATTATTTTATACTTTATTTAATCAATTCTTTTATACTGCCTAGATGATAAGTAATTCCTAGAACTAATATCTTGAATCAATTCCCTGTGTTTGACCTTGGATCATCCAGGTAAACCTACTGTTTTGCTTGCAGTTGGGAAAGTAGTAGGAAAACTTGTACCCAACGAGGACTTATTTATTATGCGATAAAGAGGTACATAGTGAGCATCTCGCTTGCTATGATCATGGCCCATGACTTATCGCATAAAATTAATCATGCAATATGGAAAGATATAGTGAGCATCCTACGTGCGATGAACATGCTTCGTGACGTATTACCTATATTATAATTGCACCACATGTATGTGAAATTACTAAGTCCAAACGAAAAGAGAACCCAATCATGAAGACACCGAGAGGTTGCTCCCCTTAATTTTGAAGTTAATAATTGCTTTGTATCGCCTTAACATGTCAATTATCTTTGCATTATATTTAAGTAGTTAAATATATCTACATAACTAATGCTTAATACGTGAGTTCACATTTCGTCACATCTCATTGCCGTCTTCATCTTGCTGATTCCATCACACATTAGTGTAAATACATAGGACAAAATATACTGACCATATAATTATACTGTGTAGATAATATGCATAAGATTAGAACTCGCAATTAACCATTTATAATCACCAATTCTCGGTATTCAACCCTGGCCTTAACCAGAAAACCTCTCTCTATGCTTACAATTGGACAAGAGAGAAAAACTTGAACTCAACGTTGAATTTGTAAAATTAGCAATGCGTAGCTAGGATTATGTTCCTTTTATTGCATGACCCTAGCCTAGTTGCCTACTTAAGTCGCATACTTAGAACCTAACATGATATATTCATTAATTAATTTTGTAATGAAAATTACAAAACAAGCATAGCCCTTCAAGAGAATGATGATATAAGGTTCCCTTGTAATAAACGAAATGTGCAACTCTTCTTTGTACCTCAATTTTATTACAGGAATCCTTTGATGCTTTTCACGTGTAAGATACTCTATGATGAGTTGATGCTAATCTTCTTCATAAATCAAATTAATAGGTTGTTGTTACATTCGTTTCCTCACATTCAAACACAATCAGAGGCATAATCCATCATTGACAAAGCAATATATTTAAAGCTACATCATTCAGCATCGTTAAGGCAATGGCTAAATTTGCCAATGAGTCCGTCCTCTTATTTGCTACTCCACAAACATGTTACAATATTACATTGTCAAACCTTTCCATCAATTGCTGGACATAAGTGAAGTACAACTTTAAGTATTCATGTTTCACATTATACTACAACACGAGTTTATTGATTTTCAACTTTGAATCACCATAAATTTCTATGAGTGATACTCCGATTTCTAATGCCATTTGAAGTCAAATTATCAAAGCCTGATATTTAGCCATATTATTCAATAGGTGCAAAGCTGTAAGGCAATATATGTTTCTTAGGGGAAATGAGGACGATGCCTACCCTCACACCACTTCTTCACGTTGCACCATCAAAGTACATAGTCCAAGATTTTGTAACTTTGGTGAAGAAAACTTCATTGTCTGGCAAGTCTTCATATAACTTCCAATTTGATTGAATTAGGTGTTCTGCTAAAAAGTTTCTTAGTTCTTGTCCTTTTATTACCCTTTGTGGAATATAGACAATGTCATATTTCTGGAGCAGAATTGCCCACTTGACTAAGCGTCCAGAGATTATTGTCCTAGACAGAACGTAATTTATAGGGCTTACCTTTGGCACTAGATGAATCGTGAAGGCCTGCATACAATGCCTTAACTTATCGTTAGTAAAGAAACGAGCAAGACACATTTTTTCAATGGAAGAGTAGTTGACTTCGACTCTAGCTAAGGTTCTCTTATGCTAACAATGCCCCTGATGACATTTTCTACACAACATGTACAATATCAACAACTTGCCAGGTATCAAAGATCCTATTATTGAAGGGCTAAGCAATTATTTCTTTATGATATTAAAGGCATTTTGAGAAGCCTCATCCCACACAAATTTTTCTTCTTTCCTCATCAGCTTTTGAGAAGGTTGGCATCGACCAACCAAGTTGAAACTGAATCACTAAATGTAAACCAATCATCCCTGGATACTCCTTAGGTCATGCAAAATCTTTAACCTTGACATCTTCTGAATGACATCAATCTTGAACTGGTCTATCTTGATTCTTTGGTGCCTTAAAATGAAGCCAAGAAACATTCTTGAAGTTATACTGAACATGCACTTGAGAGGGTTCATCCTCTGCTGAGGTCGAACATAACTTTTACATCCTTCAAATGGTCTTGTTGTCTCTTGGATATGACTACAAGGTCATCAACATAGCACTCGACATGCTAATGCAGTATATCATTAAACATTTTTGCATACTATGTTGATAAGTAGCACCAACATTCTTTAAGTCAAAGGGCATCACCTTGTAATAATATATTCTCTTTGGAGTCTTGAAGGATGTCATTTCTTCATCTTAAAGGGTCATTGGTATTTAGTTTTATTCAATTGATCCATCCATAAAGGATAATGCCTCAGGTTTAGTGGTTGCATCAACCCTGATTTTCGTGATGGGCAAAGAAAAGTCATCTTTGGGCATGGATTATTAAGGTCACAAAAGTCTACACAAACACGAACGTGCTCGTTATTTTTCTGACAGGAATAATGTTTGCTATCCATATTGGATATCTGACCTCACGAGTGAATCCTCCTTTAATTAACATGTTGACTTCAGCCGCAATTTTGGAAATAAGCTCAGGTCAAAAGTGTCGCTTCACTTGCTTAATCAGTTGATACCTTGCTTTAATTGTGAGTTGATCCCTAACACTTTTTTATCAAGTCCCTGCATCTCCTTGTATGACTAAGCAAAGATGTCCATGTACTCGGTAAGAAAACTCATGTATTTACCCTTATCTTTACTAGAGAGAGACACACTAAGAATGTTGGGTGCGATTCCTCTATATTGTACCAAGATTAACCTTTTTCAACTCATATACGGTAGATTGTCCACCATCCTTTAAACTTTATGGGGCATCTTTCATGTTTTTTTAGGAGTTTTAATTTGTGATTCTTTAATAATAGTAATGTGATGACATGAAGTTTTACCTTCTCTTATTTTGAGCCTTCATTTTCAAGATTAGTTAGTATAACATCACATATTTTTACCTTGAACGAGCCTTGGCTTGTATAGAGAGTTGCTTGTTGGGGGATTGTGCACACCCTACACTTTTCACTTGTTGGTTTATCGGTATTTACTTTGCTATGGACTTAACGTAGAATGGTTGCTTGTTTGTATGTTTGGTAGTATAATGATGTGTCATTGAATATAGATCATTGCATGCAAAACACTCTTCTATATTCTCTTCATCATGCTAGATGACATGGTCATTGCCTGTGATATGCTCCCAATGTCTCCACCATTTACTCTTAAGATCGCAAAGTGTAAGTTTTTCTATTGCTTGTCCAAGTGTAAGCGAAATAATAGGTTTACCTGGGTGATCAAGTGTCGAACATAGGAAATTGATATCAAAGCATAGTTCTAGAGTCGACTACAACTAGACATTATTGCAAACGTGTTAATAGAATATAGAAAGAATTAAAAATACCTAACTAACTTAGAGATGCTGTGAAAGTGACTTAAGGTGGTTGAAAGCATGAAGATGATGTAGAAGGGTGTGCACTAACTTACGTAAAGAAGGAGGTGAAGGAATGTCTAATGCTACCAGACGAACAAGCTATATGACCACCTCAATTGGGTACAATTTGCAAGGTTATCCCATGATTAAGACGTGCTCCTCTTGGAGTCATTGAATGCCACACTTGATCTCCTTTCGGGATCCAAATGACCGAGACTAACTTAGTGAGGTATATCTAAAAGTCGTTATTTATACTACTTAGAGTGCTTTGCGTTTAAGGACAACAACCTATTGGCGCCTATTGTCCACATTTGGTCTCCTTTCGAGTATCAAATGAGAGAAGTCATCTCGAAAGGTTGAGAAAACTCTTCCTTACTTGTTTTAGCCACGTCCTTGCTACTTACCTTCTGAGGCAGTTGGCGACATACATACACTGGCCAAGTGTAGAATATAGCTTGACTAACACATTAACCATTATGAATAAAAACTGCTTATCAAGAATGCATCATAAACATAAATTACAAATAACATAAAGATAGATGAACAATAGAGAGATGGATGGATTAAAAAGTGTAAAAGCATAATTTGTATTAAAGTATAAAGGCATTTAGCCATTGTATAATATGAACACATACAATGTAAAGAAATAATAAAATGAAAAGAGTAGAAAAGATAATACAAGTTAGAGGAAGAAGGAAACGAGATCTTCTTCACTCAAACTACAAACTCTTACTTTACATACTTATCACAGAAGATGAAGAAGTGCTTCACATATGGTGATAAGGTTAATCCTTGCCACCAACTCACTAGGTTTTGGTCCCTTGAGACCTTTATGAACCATACAAGCCTTCTTTTTGTTGATGGACATGAAGCTTCTTAGAGGCAGCTTTTCTAGGAAATCTATCATTCTGACCAAGTCAGTGCTGAAAGCTGTCCATTTCGTTAGGTCACATCACTCCATCTACCGCTTTTGTCTTCTAGCGAACCTCTTCTCCCATGATGATTTGATCTTTTCGTCTTGTGTTTGCATGGGTTTCTCTGTAATTCACCAACTTATCCTTTTGTTAATAGCCATGCGTTTAGACACTAGAAATCGAATGAAGAAGGCATGAAGCTTCATGTAAAGTGTACTTTTAAATAATTATGTATTTACAACATAAATAACATGTTTTGGCATATTTATCATGTATTTTGATTTCATTATTCTACCTAAAAAGCTATAAAAACTTGTATTTCTACAAGTTATCAAGAGTAAAACAAAAGTTTTTCTTTTCATTTGGGAAGGAACATTACTTTAAATATCTCGTTCTCATTTTTCCTCATAAGGAAACTCCATACAAGAATAATTCTCAATGTTTTTATGCTGAATGTGGCACCAAACTGACCCGCGAGATGTTGATTCCTTTTTCTTTGCACCTATGTAGGAACCAGTGTTGACATATGAGCCTCCATACTCAAGACAATTGAAAATTGGTGCATGGGACACTTTTAAATTTTTCTTGTTATCCATGCCTAACCTTTGAAAGGTTGATGGTCTTGTAGCCACTGTGACCTTACATGTGTTTTTCTCTTTTCTTAAGGGCGTAGTTAGCCGTAGAAAAGGCAAATGTTGGTCAAGGCTAGGCATTGACCAAAAACTTTCTCTTTTTTTCCTCCATCATGCATAGGCTTTCAAATAATAAGACACATGAAACAGTCGATCTGATTTGATTGAATATTGAGGTTCTGAAACTATCACTTCCTTTTTCTTTCGTATTATTAAACTCTGCTTGTTTTATTATGTGCATATGTAATTGTTTGTAGATATGTGATGTTAAGACTCTAATTGAATGGCTTATCAGGCAACTAGAATAGGCTCATGCGATAAAAGGTGTAGTTCCTATTCATGCGTTGCTAAACATCTAATGATATGCGTATAATACAAGTAAGAGGAGAGGTTTTCTGGTATGTACAAAGTCAAACACGGGGAATTAATGTTCCTAATGATCTTATTGTGCAACTAAACTCATGCGGTATAATATCTACAATATATTTATGGATAATATAATTTATCCTAACTATTTACACTAAAGTGCCTTTGGTGGTCCAAAGTGAACATGGTGATGAAGTGAGATGGAGAAAGAATTCATATTGTAGACATGGTAGGAATGAATGTTTAATTAACTTATCGTAATGTACTATGCATTAATAGTTCAAGACGATACAAAACATTTATTAACTTTAGAATTAAGGTGAGCGACCTTTCGGTGCCTTGCTATACTTGGTCACCTCTCGGAACCCAAATACTTAAAGTTAGGCTATGATTTGTATCTAATCAATTTGTTTGCACTACAAGTAACTTATTCATAATTAAAGCATGCAACCTCTTGGTGCTTTCACTGCGCATGTTAACATCTTTGCAACTTATGCGAAGGATGAATTTGGTGATAGGATTGCATTGCTACAATGTCCTCACCGCTTGCTTGGTTAAATGCGTGCTTACACTTGTCAGGCGATTGCTATCAATACCATTGTCTTTCTCTCGAATAAAAAATTCTTTGACATACGAGTTTAGTTAAAAAAAACTTATAAAACATACACTAAAATTCTTTAGTATTAATAACATATTCCATTGCTCATTAACTAACTAAACAAATTGAACATGAATAACAATAGAGAAATGGGAGAATGATAGAAGAATTGCATTACTATTATAATCATATCTTTAGACCTCTCAACCATATACATATTACATTGTAATACAACAAAAATAGAAAATGAAATACAATGAAGTGTGTCAAGCCACAGAGTACGATTTCTTATACTCTTTGGCTCTGATTTTTTATTGATTGTGAGAGGGAAATGGTTAGGGGAATGCTCTCTCTCTCTCTCTATCATGTTGTTTTAAGCTCTCACCTAAAACTCAAAAAGAAAGAATATAAAACAATGAACCTGCTCTCCAGCCCAAAGATTACACATTTTGTTATGAAGTAAAGTCTTCTATTTATAGGCCAAGAGTGTTGTTGATAGAACATTCTTCTTGTCTTTTTCATTTTATTCTTAAACTTTCTCAAGTACTCTTTTCATAAATTAACATTAATGGTTCAAAAAATATTGGCTGCGGGCTACGAATTAGAATTATGCGATAAAATTTGCACTGTTAATCATGCGTTGCTATTTATGATAAAAACATTGTCATGCAAGTTCTCTCCTCTTTCGCCCAAGTGTAAGCGACGAGAAGTTTCCTGGTGAGTCTAGGGTCGAACACATGGAATTTCTAGCTCTTAAATTATCCTAATGTGTGCAAAATCATGCGGTAAAGAATAAATAGTAATGTATGAACAGTATATGAATTTCTCCTAACTATTTACACTCGGTGCTTGGCAGTGCAAGGTCAATATGGAGTTATAGTGCTGTTAAAGTTGCTCTCATTGCGATCAAGATGAGGAAGGAAACAAAATTGAATTACTAAATAATTGGATCATGCTTCAATACTTTGAAGCGATATAGCTGTGCCAACCACGAATTAAGGTGGGCACCTTTTAGTGAATTACCATACTTACGTGCCTTTCGAGATGCAAATACATGGGTTTAATGAGATATTGCGAATCACTGTGGATGTAATAATAGTAGCTAATCCTTAATTAAGGTTCATGCCTTCCAGTGAATTTTGCCACATGCATTGACCTTTCAGTAACGTATGATAAGGATGAGCTTAGCGATGAGAATGCATTACTGCATTTTTTTCTCTACTTGCTTAGTTAAGAGCAAGTTACACATATTCAATGATTCTGTTCTCTACTCTTGGTTTCTTTAGAATGAACAAGGTCAAGATGCTTGCTCTTAACTGAACAAAACTCGTATTATGTGCACTATGATCTTTTAAGTATCAAATACATCACTCATTGCAACTTAGTTATTCAATCACTTATGTATATGGAAGAGTTAAAGAGATGGGAGAGTAGAAGTAGAAATACATTGCTTTCATACATAACATTTTAAGGCTTTCGGTCTTAGCATTCTGATTACAAAACAACATAATACAAAAGTAAGAAAATGGAGACATAGTCGAGTGGTTATGCCTCAGAGTGTGTTATTTCATTCTCTTTGGCTTGAATGTTGCCTAAATGGGAGAAAGAGTAATGGAATTTATGGACCTCTCCTTCTTTTTATGCCTTAGGCTCTCACTTAGACTCAAGATGATGGAGAGAAGATGAAAGTTCTAAGGAACTTGCTTTTTCGATCAATTTTTGTGCACTCCCTTATATGGAGGACAACTCTATTTATATACAGGAAGTGGTGGTGATATGCTAGTTTGCACTATTAAGACTTTTAAAAAGTTGTCGCTCCGATGTGCAACCTGTCCTAATTATCCTTTTTTGATATTTCTGCCAACCTTTTTTATCTGTTAGCTACTTGATCCCCCAACATTTACTTCCTCTTGTTCAAGAGATTGGAAAGATTACTTCGCATTTAATGCAGTTGCTCGTCGAACCTTGCTCTTTTTTGCCTAACATTTTGCGATAAAAATGTTGAAACATCATAAAACAAGGGTGAAGTTATTTTTGGTAAACCTTTCACATATTAGTTAAATTGTCTACTTTTTCTTTTTGGATTCTTCTATTTTCACGATGAAACCTCATTATTTTACTTAAGAGGTTCAATAACTTGTATTTCTACAACTTATCACACCCTCAAATTTAATATAGTGCTTGTTCTGAAGCATCGTTTCAAGATTCTCTATATGATTTCTCTTGTGCTCTCACTAAACCTTTCAGAATGCTTTTCCGAATTACTTGCATGCTAGCACTTTCTATTTTCTTTGTCTACTAAAAATTGTAAAATCTTTTCCATTTATGAACGCGACAAGCTTAGGACTCAAGCTACTTATGTTTATTTCTAAAAAACCTTCTCCCTTTTTTACGGAAAGGTCGTTGCTTTAAAAAAATGGTCCTTTTGCTTCTCTCTCTGTTTTTTTCTTATTTTAAGGGTAAACTTTTTAACACTTTTGTTATTTGATTACATTTGGTGTTGAGTGAAAAATCATAGGAACTCTATGAGTCCGTTCCACTCTTCAACTGTAACTCTTGTCACCGCTTATTTATTTTCTCCCACCTCTTGTCTGCGATATTTGAATCAGGAAATTGGTAAACTTTTTCTTGTCTTTCCTTTAAAGCCAAATGACGTCTCTCACCTTCAACATTTTTTTTAACTCTCATTTCCCTCATTTTGGAAAACTTTAGTGGGATTGTGTTTACGACCATAGATTCTTGCACAACGTTCTTCACTATCTTTTTGGCACCATTCATCTTTTTCTTGTCCTTTACTTTAGGGACAAAAAAATCTTTAGTTCCTCTGCTAGTGATGCTCAACTCCATGTCATGATCGTGAGTTGCCAACCCTTTAAATGTATGAGGCTTTATTCCCTGCAAAATGTAAAGAAGTCCCTAACGCTTACCTTCGGTGCACATTTCTACATCTGACAGTTTGATGAGTCGATCATTGCAGTCAAGACTGAGAACTCTCCATTAGTTGATGTAGTTGATGGTTGGCTCTCCATATCGTTGTTTTTTTTTGTTGTAAGCTCCTCATGCTTACGATGTGTCTGGTACTGTAGAAGCAGTTTATGAACTCTCTTTCTAGTTGTTTCCAGCTATCAATCACTTTGGGGTCCAAGTTTGTACCACTCAAATGCATTTTCTTTCAAGCTTCAAAAGAACTGCTTAACCAATTAATCTCTTCTTTGATCTTGCATTCTCTCATGGTTTGACGAAGTAAGCGATGTGCTGCTTCAAGTTGGCCTTTCCATAGAATTGTTGGAATTTTGGAGGCTGGTACCTAAGCGCCATTCTCAAGTTGTCGATTCATTTAGTATAAGACATAAAGTACATGAAAAAAGTATGAGACGAACCTCCATAATGAGCTATAACGAAATTTGAGATGATATCCTATTGCTGCTAAATAGAGGGGGAAGCAACAGAAGTGTGAATTGTTGTTGTGGATGGTTTTCTTGCATTACATTCTTTCCTTTGTCGTCACTAGCTTTGATAATAGGAGTTTGACTCAACTCAACAGTTTCTCGAGTTTGCATTTGCTGTTTGAAAGCTACAATTTTGTGGTCTCGTTCCTCAACGGCTTTCATCAAGATATTAATCATCTTCATTCTCTTTCACTTTTCCTCTTCCTCGTGCCCTATCGCCGTCTCCTGCCTTCTATAGCCATCTTCCATCTCAGTTTGACATCAATCGGTCACACCATGCCATCGCATCTCTGGTAGCCTCGTTGCCGATCGTCTGTCTCCTGTTGAAGTTGAAACCCAGACTAAGTTTCCAACTTTAATCGTGTCTGCTCTCCGTTCGTAAAATCAACCGACAATCACCCAAGCCACCACATCCTATGTCCTTCATCGAACCTTCTTCTTTGTTTTGCTTGCTGTGGCTTAGATCATTTTTTTCGTGTTCACTTCTGCCTCGCTGTGAAACATTAGATTTGGTAGTAAAGGTATATTGATGGGTTTGACGAATTCTACATTGTAGGTTTTTTAGAGTGCAATGATTTATTAATCGTTTGGTTAATATTGTTCTTTGAAGGTGTCGTTTGTGGACAGTGTTTGAGTTCTTGGATTCACGACAACTTTGTTTGAGCTTAATTCTCCATTTACTTGGGTACGTTTGTGGATGTCACAATTGCATAATTTGAATGAGAGAATTGGTTTATGAAAGTACTTGAGTTCTTATCATGATGTTTAGGTTTGTTTTTTGGACCTTAGATCGAACAAGAAACTTAGGTAACCTTAAGGCAAGGGGTTCCTACTATTGAACTCTATAATGAATTTGGAATGTATTGACTATATGGATATCACTGAATTGAGAGGGGTTGATACATTTATATATGATGACTACTTGACTGTATAGATTTTATCGAACTTAGATGGGGTTGGCTGATATGTAGGTGTAAATATGATGACTGATGTCTAGCGTAGTTGAATGATATATTAATGTATAGATAGTGTAGTATTAAACTGAGGTGGACTACACATATGTACAGTTTGATTGTTTGATGAATTGATATGCTAATGACTGATTATGTAATAATGTGGGCAAATTGATTGTAATTGTGTTGGACTGAAATGATTAGATGATGATAGTAGCTTGAATTGTAAATTGAAATGACTGTTTAAAATGTTAGAATGGACTGAGGTGAATTGTTATCTTTATCTATAGGGTAGTGTGTCTTACAGGTCTTCCACGGGATCACCACCTGTTGTGCATCCTTTGGAGCATTAGACTGACAGGTGCATCCTTCGATAGCACTAGACTGATATGTGCATCCTTCAGGAGACTGATTATGTGCATCCTACGGGATCACGAGACTGTTTTGATGCAGTGTACCTTTCGATAGGAAGTTAATAATTTTTACCCCTAGCGGGATGAGTAGTGGTTTTCTTACTGAGTATATTTATACTCACCCTTTGATGTTTAACTTTTCAGGAAAGAGTAATACGAGAGGCAGACCGACGACGGATAAGAAGGATGTGTGACTGCCACATGGGGACCTAGTTTTTTTTCTTAAATTTACTTTCGCTTATGGTTTTCAATTTTTTATGTGATTAAACTGAGTTTATTGATGGTGTGTAATGACCCAACTTTTCTAACTAAGTCCAAGTCATTAATTTAAAACAGTGACCTTGGTTTACACGAAATCTCCAATTTAAATTAAAAATTAAACTCTCAAAGAAACTAAAATTTGAGTTTGGGCCCTGTTTAAAATAACCAAAATTTCAAAGGAAAGCTCATAAAATACCAGTTCGTGAACTCAATCAAACCACATAATTTTCTAAACAGTCTCATGTACTAAAACGAAATAAGAAAAACAAAAAAACATAAGCCCAAGCAATTGACAACATCCCCTATGACAATCATGCCTCCTTCTTGCCTCTCGCTGGTCTACCTCCTTTGCTATCTATGCTTGAAAAAGTTAAAGATCAAAGGGTGAGTATAAACCTACTCAGTAAGAGACCCACTACTGGGCCCGTTAGGGGGAAAATAACTATTAACTTCCTATTAGGGTACCTTGCACGGTCAGAGTCTTGTAATCCCGTAGGAAACACATAATTAGTTTAGTGTTTTCGAAGGATACACATATCAGTTTAGTGCTCCTGAAGCTTGCACATATCAGTCTAGTGTTCTGCAGAAACAAATATCAGTCTATTGCTCTCGAATGAAGCACATAAAAAAAGTGGTGGTCGCGTAGGACACCTGCAAGGTAATCTACCCAATAGGAAACTGACAAATTTTCCACTCAGTCCTTTCTAAACATCTTACAGTCATTCATAGCACAATCGAATTTCCTCAATACATAATTTCTCCACTTAACATACTAACAGTCACCTTATTCTGCTTTGTCCCAAAGTCAATCAGAAACATATCAGTACATCAGCCAATAAACTAAATGCTCATAATATTCTCCTCAGTCCATAAGAACACAACCATACTTTAATATATCATACATTAAATCTAAACAACATTCCACCAGTTCAAGCCACACTTTATACAAACATCTACGAGATTCAGTCAGCCCCAACTCAGTTAAGTGAAACCCATACAATCAATCAGTTAACATATTTAAATCTGCATGCCAGTCAACTCATGTCTGTTCGAAATACCATTGTCATCTAATCATTTTAGTCCAACACAAATATAGTCAAATTACTCATTCTAATACATAATCCGACCTTAGCATAACGATTTCTCAAATATGTAAACTCATACATATGCGTCACCTATCTCAGTTCAGTCAATCCAGTCAAATGTACTCTATCAATTTTTTAACACAACAGTCAATCATTCCTCAATTCTGTAAACACAACATTTTTAATTTAGTCAATTCATCGCCACATTTAAAACTACACAAGGCAATTAAATCTTTTTTTTAACCATTCACACTTACACTCAACAGTCATATCCTTTAGGTCATTCAAGTCCATGCATAACACTCAAATCGTTTTAATCATTGAAATCCACATATGGGTCCAGTAGTAGAAATCCCTTACCTTAACATTTGGTAAGTTCATTAACCGCACCAGAATTCATGAAAGCCAACCTAAACATAGGTAAATAGAAAACCAATCATTTTCACAATTAATTTCACCTACTCAATTTGTTTATATACAATTTCCACAACTTACCCAAAAGGTGGAGAGTTGAACCCAACCCAACTCATTCGAAAATCTGGGGATTTAGGTGCTGTCCACAAATTGGCACCTTCAAGAAACATCATTCCAACCATTTAACCAACATAACAGCTCAATACTTTACAATACGGAACCAAGAATCCCATAAAATTTAGTCTTATCACAACTCACAACGTGGGTGTCAGATTCGTCGTTGTCGAAAGCTGATTAAACTGAGATGCTCGTCGATGGTGGCTTATGAAGGGTGGAGACAAGAGCACGGACAATTAGTGACTGGAAGAATGAGTGTCGTGCGACAATGCTTTGTAGACAGAGGCAGATCGAATGGCTCTAGCTGAATTGAAAGAGATAAAGGTCCAGTTGTAGGAATTGCTGGACAAGGGTTTCATTCGACCTAGTGTGTCACCTTGGGGTGCACAAGTACTTTTTGTGAAGAAGAAAGATGGATTGATGCATCTTTGCATTTACTACAGAGAACTTAATATGGTGACAGTCAAGAACACGTATCCGCTTCCCAAAATTGAAGATTTTTTTATTAGTTGCAGGGAGGCACTGTATTCTCTAAGATTGATTTACAATTAAGCCATCACCAGTTGAGGATTAAAGATAGTGATATTCCTAAGATTGCCTTTCGTTCAAGGTATGGACATTATGAATTCATTGTAATGTCTTTTTGTTTGACAAACACTTCAGTTGTATTCATGGATCTAATGAACAGAGTGTTTAAGGATTTCTTAGACACCTTTGTAATAGTTTTTATTGATGATATTTGGTTTACTCCAAGACAAAGGCTGAGCATGAAGAGCATTTGCATAAGGTTTTTGAGACCCTTTGAATCAATAAATTTTATGCTATGTTTTCAAAGTGCAAATTCTGGCTGAAGCATGTGACTTTTCTTGGTCATATGATATCTAGTGAGGGAGCTTCTGTGGATCCAGCAAAGATTAAAGCTGTTACTAGTTGGTCTCAACCTTCCATAGTTAGTGAGGCTCATAACTTTCTGGGTTTAGTAGGTTATTATCGGAGGTTTATAGAGGATTTCTGTCGTATAGCTACTCCTTTAACCCAGTTGACCAGGAAGGGAACTCCTTTTGTTTGGAGTCCAACATGTGAGAGTAGTTTCCAGAATCTTAAGCAAAAGCTTGTTACTGCACCGGTCGTTACAGTGTTTGATGGATCTAGAAGTTGTTCCACACATACATCTACCAATTACTTTATATTGTGATAACAGTGGTGCAGTTGCAAATTCAAAAGAACCTAAAAGCCATAAATGAGGAAAGCATATCGAATGCAAGTACCATCTTATCAGGGAAATTGTACATCGTGGTAACGTTGTAGTAACCCAGAGACCTTCTGCGTAAAATATTGCTGATCCTTTTACAAAAGCTCTAACTACTAAAGTATTTGAGGGTCACCTACCCAGTTTAGGTCTACGATATGTAAACTAGGACAAGTGGGAGACTTATTGGGCATGTGCCCTAGTTTATAGTATTCATATGTTTATATGAGTAGTTCTCTCATAAATAAATTCAGCTTGTATCTCACTAGGAGTTTTAGTCCAAGTGGAAGTTTGTTGGAATTTATGTCCTAAAACTCGTAGTTTGTAGACATATTCTATTCAATAAAGTCGTTATTGATACTATAATCTAAAAGCCAATAAAACTAATGTTCCAAGGCTATTATGTAGACTTAAACTTCATGTATAGACATAAAAATGGATCAAGTTTGAGTCATAGCCTAAATGGTCTATAGTATATGGATAAGGTTGGGCGCTTTATTCGGGAGATACTAT
>JBBPDI010065408.1:0-19334 GCA_037974545.1 Cucumis variabilis
ACCCTTTATATTCATATGTATGTATTTGTAAATGGGTTTTAATTTCATTTTCACACTTTCATGGCTTATCCATTTTTAGGTACATTCCAAAAACCATTTTCAATTGTACAAAAACGAGGTCCTAAACTGTGTACTGTGTTAAAATTAGACGCTGCTTTAGGTATTTGTTTTGTTTTTTAAATTTATTTAGGTCTATAAACTATATTTTCACCTTCAACTTTCTTTCTTTGTTAATTTGCATTTTGATTGTGGTTTAAAAAATCAAATCAAGTTAAAGTTAGATTTCAAAAGAATTTTTTTTCTTTTAAAATTTGACTACGAATTCAATAATTGTGGTTTAAAAAAGATTTAAATAATGAGATGTTTCGAAAGAAAATAGTCTTAATTTTAGAAAACAAAAACCAAAAACGAACATAGAGATTTAATTTCTATTACTATTGTAGGCTTAAGTACTATTGTAGGCTTAAGGGAGGTTTGATTTGAATGCTTTGTAAGTTTTTCTCAGTATTTTTACAATTAAAAGTTTAAAAGTATAATTATAACTTGTATGGTGATTTTTACAACTTGCTTTTCATTTTTTTTTCCTGCTAAAAAACAATTTTTAATATACTTTGAAGTAGCATCTTAAATTTATTTTTTAGTTATTTTTAATTAAAATATAATTAGCTAAATAATAATAATAATGCTAATAAAATACCAATAATAAACAAACAATATGAACTAAATTTAATATTTTTTAGAAATAGGAGGGGCTAAAATTTGACATTTGAGAGTAGAAAAGGGTAAAGTTGAACACATTTCAAAATATAGAAATCAATTTGGGTATTTCAACTTTATTTAATGTTCTTTTTAGTTCGGAAAAAAATGTTTAGGGTTTGCTCTAAAGGCCTTGAAACTTTTTAGCCTTTGGTTTTTGGTGTGTAGTGGACTGTGTGTGTTCACATTTTGGTAATTACTGTTCAAATATTAGGGTTTGCTTCTTGAGGGATACCCTTTTTCCCTACCACTTTTGTGAAATAATAATGCTGCAATATGTACAATTTGGTCATTTCATTAACTTTTTTAAATTAGGGTTTTGCTTTAGATATATGCTTATTTTATTATTATTATTATTTTTTTTTTTTTTAAAAAGAAGATAGATGCTTGTTATTATTTGCAATTAATTTAAGCACATTATATTGAATTTAGCGATGAGGTATGATAGGGAGATAAATGAAATTAATATTATTGAGAAAACAAATATGTTACGTTTACCGTTAGGTTGAGACATAAATATTTCACTTTCTTTAAGAAGATTCAAGGCTTTCTACGGTGTGTGTTGTATCTTTTCGTATCAACCACTGGTGTGTAATAGATATTTCTCTAGTATGTTTCCTTTATAATACAACAATCCAATTGAAATGTTGTGTAGCTAAACCCATTATTCACTGAAAAGATAATTGATCAATAAGATGTTAAAGCTCCACAGCTAATAACACACTTCTTTTCATCAATAATATGTTGAAGTGTGTTTTGAGAGCAGAATAACGTGAGAGCATGTTTGGAATAACTTAAGAAAAAATGCATTTTTATTTAAACATTTTTTTTCCTAAAAACTCCTTAAAGAAAAACAAGTGTGTTTTACAACTTTTTAATTTTTTCAAAAGTGTTCTTTGATTTGGCAACTTGAGGATGGTTGTTTGAGGTGGTCAATGTCAGTCACAGTAAAATATTGATAATCAAAGGTTGGCAACAATTGGTCATTGAAACTAAAAAACGTTGACAATCACAAAAAAAAAAAATGGTTGTTGGGAATTGGCCGATAACAATCTTAGAAAAACAACGGACAAATGTTGACCGATAACGGTTACCATAAAACAATGGACAAAAATAAGCCAACAGTCACAAAAAATGACCAACAAAAGTTGATAGGCAACAACCATGAAATAATAGTGAAAGAAAGTTGGCCGACGATAGTTGACAAATATGATTGTCGAAGGTTGGTTGGTGATGATGCTGTTATTTGTCGGATTGTTTCATACAAATTAGAAAGATTAACCATTAAACACATAAAATTTATTTTTCTAAAAGTTGGTTTTAGGTGTTTATCCTAAACCACGTTAATTTATAAATTCATTTTTTTAAAATTTATTTTAGGTGGTTACCAAGCACATGATCTTTTTTTAAAAACAATTTATTTTTTAATTTAATCACTTCAAAATGTAACTAAGGAAACTATTTATAGTAAAATTATATATCTTAAATTTAAGATAAATTGTCAAAAGTAGAAAATTTGATAAAATATTTACACTGAAAAATTAAGTGTGTAATGAATTTTGTTAGTGTAACACACTACTAGAAAAAAGGTCGATGTTTTATAAATGTCATAAAAAAGTATATTCTTGATTTTTTTTTAAATCTCATAAATATGTACATTTTTTACGTTTTTGAAATGTTATCAACATTAACATACTTGACGGTTTTTACATGTCATAAACATTTGTGTACTTGACATTTATAAAAATGTCAACTATTATTATTCCTGACGTTTGTTAACTGTCATGAACTTTGATTTTCTTAATGTTGGCTTCAAGGACGATTTTAAAACCGTCAAGGGTAATAATTCTTAATTGTTAAAGAGGACAAAAGAGTTTGTTTGTGTAGTAGTATAAATAGTTTTTTTTATTATTTTTTAAAAACCCTAAATTTAATATATGATAAATAAGAATTCGTTTACATTCAATTCAACCAAATGTGTTTTTTTTTCTCTTTTTTTTTTTTAAGAATTAAAAGTACTCTTTCATTATTTCTCCAAAATTAAACGTCAATTTAAGGGGGAAATAAATACTTATCAAATATTAAAAAATGGAACAACATAATGGATAATTTGTTGTGCGTTCTTCATGTGCTTTAGAAAAGTTGAGAATTAGATTCTTCTATTTAATTTTCCATTTTTATCTCAACATTTTTTCATTCAACAACCACATAAGTGAAAGAATTAAACTTTAATATCTTATCCACTCAATCATATATGTTCAAATTGATTTAATAAACTTTGTTCTTTAATTCAACAAATAGCATAGGGGCGAAAACAATTGAACTATTAGATCTCTTTTAATTAATATAACTAGATTCTTACCTGCATTGAATATTCTTAGACGGATGAATAGTAATCAAGTGTAGAACAACATTTTAAACAAAATAGAAATATAATAAAGTTTACATAGACTTTTATCGTTGATAAATTTGTACGATGATCTATCATTAATAGATGCTAACAAAAAAATTAAGTTTTTCATAATAGATAGATTTGATTGTATTTATAAATATTATTATATACGTTAATATTTTGATTATAATTGCAATGTTAACAATTGTACCTAAATAAATAGAGTAGGTAAGATCTGTATCCCCAATCTCAAGGGAATAAGTATATATCCAACTGATTTCAAGGTATGGTATGATATCGTTTTGGTTTTGTATTATGATTATGTTTAATTTCTATCAAACAGCTGTCTGTCTGCATTAATTTTGAAGTTAATTAAAACTTTTGTCATTGAGCTTTTATTAATTTCAAATTCTCAATGTTCCCCCAAATCATAAAAATGAGTTGTTAAAAAAATTTAATAAACATAGAAGTACAAGATATACTAATTATGACTAAATAATGTCTCGTGTGTGTGTGTGACACCACAATTATTAAAATGTACTGAAATCATCAAATAACCAAAATTTATTAAATTATTTCAGAGTCTAAGAAGAATTAAAAATATTTATAAAAATTTCACGTAGCAAATTATATATACGATTTTTACATTGAATAATGGAATGCACACAATTAATTATATAAGTACGTAAATCTTTTACCCCGTCTATTTCATAATGATTAATAATCATGTAAAACATATTCAACCATGTTTTCTTTATTTTAAGTGGATGAAAAACAATATTTACTCTATTATAAAAAAGAAAAAGAAAAAAACATACTCAACTATATCAGTATAAGGAAGAGACAAAGAAAACATTCAAGTTATACGTTTAACAAGCTATCATGAATTCAAGTTAAATATCTTTCAATACAATATTAAGAGTAATGTAATTATTTTAAAATACGTAAAAATTTAACCTCAGTGTTTAGCTACAAGTTTAGCCAAGAGGATAAGGTTTGTGTGAATTTATACGAGATGTTGGAGATAATTTTTTCTTCATTCTTCAAATGAATTTTATTCTAAGGTTTTCTTTTTGTCATAAGCTCACAATAAGAATTCGACGTCATAGGTTTTGGCTGTTGTGCGATATATATGTTTTATAGTGTTTCTTCTCCAACAGAAGGGTAAAAAAAAACTCTTTTGATTTGGACTTTTTGAAGAGGGTATTCTCTATATTTTATCAGAAGACCACGAATATACTGTCTTTTAATATATTTCTCTTTTAAAGAAAGAAAAAAAAAATCATGTTTTTACTTATAATACAGTGACCTAACAAGCTAAGCTAAGATCCAACTGAAGGTAGGTAATGGTAGGGTAGGCTATTGGCCATCCTCAACCTCTATCGTTGTTTTGAATTGAAAAAAATAAACAACCCTCCTTTATTACACTTATAAATTTGAACCAACAACAACAATAAAACAAAATAGATACTTTTTTAGTCTATCATTAATATCTTTTTTTAAAAAAATAAATGTGTTTAATCCATAAATTTTTAGAATGCATCTGTCTCGATTTTTAAAGAACTAGTCAAGAAAAACGTAGTTTAAATTAAATTTTATAAAAATAATGATTTTTTAGTATGTAACAAATAAATATTGTATATAGTTTTGTTTTTTATTATTTCCATAACCTTCTAAACGTTGGATATAAAAAAAATATTATATAATGTCATATTACATCTTAGTTTCTTCATGCACTAATTACATCTATAGATCAACCTATAACTTAAAATTTTAAATATGTAAAGATATTTTGTAAATTGAAACATTTTACATCATATCCTCTCAATATGTGCTAGAATTAAGATTACAGATGGGTTCTTTGCTTTCATTCTGAGCAAGGGTCATATTTCTCATTTTGTTGATCTTTATCTTACTTTACAAAATGTGTTATATGTGCCTAAGATATCTTACAATTTATCGTCTATCAATAAGATAACCAAGGATTTACATTGTTGAGTTGTCTTTTCACTTTATATTGTTTCTTTTCAAGACTTGAGCTTAGGAAAGACGATCGTCACTGTCCAATACAGTAGAATGTTCATACCCATTTCAATTGGGTCTTGTGTTCCCCTTCGGGTGTTTGGATGCACAACCTATCTTCATATCCATGGGCTAGGGGTGTAAACAGGTTGGGTTGGAGGGCATTCCCAACCCAACCCATATTTTTGGGTTGGTTAGGTTGGCAACCTGAATAATATTCTCAATCTAATCTTTAAAATATGGGTTGAGTTGGGTTGTTAGGTTGTCATCCCTAAAGAAGAAAAAGAAAAATTCCAAATTCCAAAACATTCCATAATACAAAATGCAAAGAAGCTAAAAGATGATAAATCTAAATTTAAAATATCTCATAAAATGACATTGCACGACAAAAACCAAAAAAATTAAAGAAGAAACTCAAAATTTCAGAACAATCAATAATGTAAGCAAGCTAGATAACTAATCTAAACTAAAGATGTCTCATATAAAAAACATCGCATAAGAAAGGACCAAAAAAATAAAAAGAAACTCTCAAACTTTTAAAAAATAATTCATAATACAAAATACAAAGCAAACTAAAAGAGATAATAAATCTAAATTGAAGATGTCTCATAGAAAGACTGCAAAACAAAAAATGACCAAAAAAAAAAGAAAAAACTCAAAATTTTAAGACAATCCATAACACAAAGTGAGCTAAAAAAATAATAAATCTAAATAAAAAAATATCTCATAAGGAGACATCATAAAACAAAGAACAAAAGAAAAAGAAGAAAGTGAAAATTTCATAACAATCTATAATACAAAATGAAATCAAGAATCATAATAAATTAAAATTAAAATGTCTCATAAAAAGTCACAACACAACAAATGACAAAAAGAAACTCAAAATTGAAGAGCAATCTATAATGCAAAAATGCAAAAAAAAAAAAAAAACAATAGTAAATCTAAATTAAAAGTCTCTTAAAAAGATATCGAGAAAACAAAAAAATCAACAAAACAAAAAAGAAGAAACTGAAAATTTCAGAAGAACCCATAATACAAAATACAAAATGCAAGGTTAGTAACAAATCTAAATAAAAAAAA
The DNA here is from genome assembly GCA_037974545.1 of Cucumis variabilis. Lineage (NCBI taxonomy): Eukaryota > Viridiplantae > Streptophyta > Magnoliopsida > Cucurbitales > Cucurbitaceae > Cucumis > Cucumis variabilis. Next base: position 6,251 of record JBBPDI010065408.1, read on the forward strand.
ATTCATAAAAAGACATCACATACAAAGGACAAAAGAAAAATAAGAAATGTCTTTGATGTGCAAAGCACGTTAAAAAATGTCTTCCTTGATGGTCTTTTTCATCAAGTAGGCGGACATCAAGAAAGCTCTCGACCATCAAGAAAACTAATTTTTTTTATGGTCAAAACATGTCGTAAAAAATTCTTTCTTGATAATATTGACCATCAAGAAAGGAGATTTTGATGTTTTTTTGCCCATCAAGGAAACTAAAAAGCCCATCAGAAAACGATTTCTTGATGGCCAAAACATGCCATAAAAGTACCATTTATTGATTTTTTTTGCCCTATGATCTTATCCGAATTTCGTGGTTCGTAAAACATAGTTTTTGCTTGATGAGCAATACCCATCAAGATATAATTTTTCTTGATGAGACTTACCCCATGATCTTATCCTAAACCCAAAATTATAATTTTTTTTTGTCGATGTGCAATGTCCATCCAGATATCATTTTTCTTGATGGACTTTGCCTATGATCTTTTTTTGGTATTTACCAATCAAGAAACCCTAGACTCATCAAGAAAATTCTAAACTCATCAAGAAATTTAAAAAAAATATATTAATTTTTTTCAATGATGACCATTGCAAATCAAAAAAATTCATCCCCTGATGGATCTCGTCCATCAAGAAAATCTAACTTGATGGACATTGCCAAACTAATATATTGTCCTTGATGTTTGTAGACCATAAACAAAACTAAGAGAATTTTGCCCATTAAGAAAATAAGAATCCACATTTTTTTAAGGTTTTTTCGTATTTCTTCAACAAAATAAGGGGACTTTTCTTGACGTACATGACCGTCAAGATAAACATTGTATCAAGAAAAATATTTTTCTTCATGATCCTTTGTCATGACCATTAAGAAATCAAAATTTGAGTGCGTCAAGAAAGACCAAATTTGTAGTAGTGATAGCCTAATTTGGTATATCATTTTACACAATTGGCCTATTTCTATAAGATATTTCATAAAAGTTCTAAATGGGCTATAATATTACACAAAAGTAGGGCCCAAATTACATATATACTCATTTATATTATTAAATTAAATTTAAAAAAATTCAATATACGTGGTTACAGTTTTGGAAAGAAATCAATAATGCTCCAAAGTTTTCTTCTTCGACAATGGTAGTCTACGCTTTCCATTCTCTTTGCAAAAGCATCTGTTTAGTAGAATATTATGTGAAATTTTTGCGGTGAAGAAGAAGCTCGACGACCGATTGTGACAGTCATTTTCCAACAGATTTTGGGGATAAATAATTTTGAGGTTAGTAATATTGTAGCTTTCAAAACATATAACGATTAGGGTATTTGAGTATATTGTAGATATTCAAAAAATTTGTGAACTAAATCAGCTAAAATTTTTTTTATGTAGATTGTGAATATGATAAATTTTAGGGTTTCTTCAGTTTCAAAGTAAAAAAAATTGGGCATGTTAGGATGTAACGAAAAAAATTTACTCTGTGTTCATTTAAAATGCATTGTGATTTACATAAGTTAAATGGTAGGTTTTTTTTCTTTTTTAAATGTTCTTAATATGGGTTGTGATTTACGTATCTAAAAAGGTGTTGTCATTTTTGAAAATGATGATATTATAAAAGTGTTATTTATGTTAATTGAAATACCCAGGATATATTCTCTAGTATATGTAATGCAATAAATTTTATGAGAAATTGGTTGAATGGAGAGAACATGTTCACTTGGTTTAATTATAGTATATTTGAAATAATAAAGTGTACATTTTAGACATAAATGTTTATGATTAGTAATGTTGTGTTTTCTAAGTATATGTAATGTTACTGTGTGTATTTTAGAACTAAAGATTTATGATAAATTGTTTACAGGAACATGGATGATGGAACTTTATGATGAGTATATGTAATACAGGAACATGAATATTAAATTTATGATGGAAATTGTTATTTGTGTTAATAGGAAATTAACAAATGATATATTCTATTTGTAATGCAAATAATTGTATGAGAAATTGGTTGAATGGAGAGAACATATTCAATTTTATTGTTTGCAACAATTCTGGCCATACCTAAAAGAAAACCACTACAAGAAAAACTCTCTACTACTACAGTTCTTTATATCACAAAATGGACGAAGAAAAAAAATTGTCACAAAAGAAAAACGCGTTTTTTGCGGGAAAAGGAAATTTTTTTCGGATAATACTTTTTGCGACACTTATTTGTTGTCATAAAAGATACCAAAAATAATTTATTTAATTTATTAAAATTAAATTAAATTTAAATGAGAAGTTTATTAAAATCAGTTTTTTCCCCAATTCTAAAACCCTCACAGCTCATGTGAACAAATTTTCCAAACCCTCACACAATTTTGACGATCTCTAATCTGTCCATCTTCGACCATCAATCGGTGCCCTTCACCGCCATTGCCCCCTCGTGCCCATCTCTTCACTTCAGCGCCTCCGCAACCTCCTCATGCACCGACTTTTCTCAATTTTTTTGTGACTTATGTCTACGAGCTCGTTTAACAAGCCCATGAGTTTGGTATATTCTTGGGCTTTCTATGGAATTCTGTATTTTTATAATCTCTTTTTAAAATCAAAACCATATTTGTTTTGTTCATTTTTGTCATTTTTTTCTTTTTTTCTTTTTTGCAGAAAAGAGACATGTTGAGGCAGTCCAGATTAGAGAAAAATACCCAGACAGAATTTCGGTAAGATTTATGACTTTTCTTGTTTGTTTAAGAAGAAGTGTAGGAAATGGTGGTTTTGAGCTCTGTAGATTTCCTTGATGAAATTCATTTCAGGTTGTGGTTTTGTTGATGTGCTTTATTTTTTGTAATTTCTTCCAAGGATTGGTTGAGGTTTACCTTCTGTGTTGTTTTTGGAGTTAATGGTTTTGTAGTTGTTTTAAGCTGCGAAAATTTCTTTTGATTTGGATTTTCTTGATGGAATTCATTTCAGACGTGTGATCTTCTTGATGGTTCTACTTATTTGATTCTACTGTCTTCTCTACTTTATTATTTGTTTCCGAGGATTGATTCTCCTTGTGCGTTGTTTTCTAGTAGATGCTTTGATGATTGTTTTAAGCTGTGGAGATTTGTTTTAGTTTTGTTATTCTTGATGAAATTCATTTCAGACGTGTGGTTTTGTTGATGTGCTGTCTTTTTTATACTTTGCTCCAAGGAAATCTACAGAGCTCAAAACCAAGAAAAGTCATAAAGAAAAGTTATTGTGTGAGTGATGAAAATGGTTTGCTTGAATAATCCAGTAAGTACCATAGTCGATTTGAGTAATTGTAGATTTTATTGTAGATTGGTTGGAATTCAAGGAAATAGAAATTCATTTCCATGATATATATGAAGTTACATGATATATGTATGAAGATGTAGTAAACAAGATATATTTGTAAAAATATAATAGTCTAGGCACAATTTTGTGGGAAAAGAATATGCTGGTTATCGAAATATGATGTGGATTTTTCTCCTTCTTTTTCTCCTTTTAATGAAAGATCAAACTTTTGAGTTTAGAACTGAAATGTGCTATATGAAAAGAAATGCCCAAAATCAAATGCTCCTCGTAAACAATCATTAAGAAAGAAACATTACACTTAAGATTCAGAGAGACAAATCCACCTATGAACACTCAAATACCATGTTTCAATAAGTGTATATCTTTATACCTCCTATTTGTTTTTTAGTTTATCACTTGCAAAGTGGCAGATCAAACTATAGATGAAGGATTAGATCTAGTGGATAGGGTTTTTGAATTAGAATTAGAAATGAAATTTTGGTTTTTGATCCCACTTTACTCATTCATTGAGAAAGAAGCTAGTCATGTTGAGGGACTTAGTCCACATTTAGCTCTTGAAAATGTAGTAGAGAGAGAACTTGAGAGCAGCTGCAGATTTAATATAGACCTAGTGGATAGTTTAATGGTAATTAAAATTTTTATCCAGTCTCCTTTAGACCCAAGTTTAAAATCCACAAAATTTTGAATACACCACTGCTTGAAACATAAACTGCTGTGTATGTTATATTTATCTATTAACTTTTCAATTTGAAGGATGAATTTAGTATAGATGAAGGATGGGGTCTCCATTGATTTAGTATAGAATAGAAAGTTTCCATATAATGGTTTCTCCTTTTAATTTTTCGAAAGGGAACTCACAAATCATTTTTGGTATGCTAAGAAGAAAGCCTTTTATAATGTAGAGAAGAGGCAGCGACAAATTTCTGTGAGTTGCTTAGAATGTTTTATAATGCAATGTCTTTCATGAAAATACAGGTTATGATCTTCTTCCAATCAATTAATTGCACAAGGTAATTCTTTGTTTGTGTCCTTGTGGTTTTATTGTTTGAATAGTGTGTAGTTTGTTCATGTTTGTCGTGACAAATTGCCCATTGCTAATTCAACTTGGTTCACTGGCTTTGATTATTTAATATATCGATTGATGCTTGGAGCTGTAGGTTTTAGCATTGTACTTATCTGTGTTATTGGTATTATTATTATAATTGAGCTAGGCTTCTTGCTGTGTATGAAAAAGGACTGGAAATCTAAATGATGAAATATAAGACGACTTCATTTACAGCACTGCATTGATTTTCATCCAGTCATGAGAATTAAAGATATGGGGACTCCGTTCTTATTTGTTGGGAAATTGTAAACTGTGAACTGGCTATTGGTTGTTATTCTTTGTAATGTAGTATTAGTTAGCTTGAAAGAGAGTTACGAACAGGCTTTTCAAAGAGAAGATGTGAAGGAAATTGTTGTTACAGGTTAATGTGAAACGATTTTCGTACATGATCTATTAGAAATGTTCGAGATGTAAAAGCTAACTCTGTATGTTATTTGAGCTGGTGCCAGGGGAAAGTTCTCTTGCAGCTTTGATATAACAGCCTTCGATGGACTGCAAGGTGGGAAAGGTAGATTATTTAAATTAGAAGTTGTATACCATACATGGTTGCAACAGTTATATTTAAATAGTTGAACTTGTAATGTAGGCAAACTTTTTTTTACTACCTTTTAGTCCTTTCACAACGATTGTATTTCTTATTTGTTTAATTTATTTATTTTGAATATGTGTTTGTACAAATTTCAAGTAAGTTAAAAAATAATATATTTATTTTGAATATGTGTTTGTACAAATTTCAAGTAAGTTAAAAAATAATAAACTTAAATTAAATATGTTTCATAAACAGATATCACATAACAAGGAAGCTAAAAGATAAATAAATTTAATTAAAAATGAGTCCTAAAAATACATCACACAACAAAGAACTAAAAGAAAATAAAAAGAAACTCAAAATTTGAAAACAACCTATATATAAAATGCAAGCAAGATTTAATATAATAATGATAATTATTCAATTGGAGTAAGATTTAAAATAAGAAAATAAAAAAGAAAGACTCAATGCACAGATAATGATCATTCATACCCTCTGTTTTAGAATCATCAACGCTCTTTGCAAACCTGAACTGCTAGGTATATCATCGAACGACATATGAACAATAATTGGTTTCATTTTCTAATTCCTTAATTTTGTTCATAGGTTCTACACCAATTAATTGCTCTCAAACATCCAAATTTTCAACTAAACAGATCGATATGCAAAACAAAAAAGAATAAGAAAATCACAAAATGCAAACTTGAACTGTTAGGTCATCTTAGTGTGTGCATATTTTGTATTAGTGTGATGCAAATCGGCAAGGTCGTCTTAGTGTACTATGCATGCAAAATCAAATCAAATGAGACAAAATTAACCAGAAAGTTGCAAATTCAAATAGAGAGTTCAAGTAAAGAAAATCTTACTGTTAATTTCAATAAAAAAGAACTTATAAAGTTTTTTACTTTTTACAGTAGAAAGTGGAAGTAAAGGGTCATACCCAAGGGATTCTAATTGAAAACTAAACAAATCTCAACCAATAAGTTAGATGATAAAATGAAGCATTAAAAGGAGTGTGCAAGAGTGTAAGTTGATAGAGAGAGAGAGCTTGAGGCATAGGGGAATTATTTGCATCTTTTACCACTGAAAGAAGAGAAAACAAGAATGTTACCCATTCTTGGCTCTTAATTAAATCTCCTTCGAAAAATCAACTTGTTTGATTCTCTTGGGGTGGTTTGACCAAGATTCAAGAACGTGAGTGAATTACAACACAATCTAAATTGAAAGAAGAATCAAGAAAATCAATCAAGTCTTGCTCTCTAATCGAAACCTAAATCATTCTAACATGAAAGATGCAAAGCAATTTGTAAAGAATTTCACAATGGCAACATAGACAATTGAACAGAAGAAATTATATGCTAGCAAGAAACTTTTGTTTCCATCAAGAGATTAGCACCTTGCATACTAATATGAAATTGAAATCAATTTTATTTATCATGGTCATATACAAAAGATGAATTAAACTCAATTCCTCATGGAAAAACAAGATATTCTTACAAAACAAGATCTACATTTGTTACAATCATGCAAGTATAACTTCTATGCCTCAACAATCAATCTAAAGCTATTATAAGTTTCATTTGGTCATTCAAAGAAAGCTAGCTATCAGTTGGAGACAAGTTTTAACTACAACTGCTCGATGAAAACATGTTTAGTGTGCACTCATGTTTTGCTACTCCGACTTTAGACATACTTAGAAAGAGTTAAAAACGCCTTAGACTTGTTTTTCCCTTACTGTAGATCAGGAAGGATTCCTCCTCTTTTCTAAGCCCTCGATCAACTAGATACTAGGTTAAGAACTAGGCAAGTCTGGTTTGGCTTAAGCCAAAAGCGAAGAGTTCTCTACACAAGTTCTGATACTAAAGGAACTCAACACATTCCGCTTAACCTAGACAACTTAACACACACACACTCTCTCTCTCTCTCTCTCTTTTGTGAGCGAGCTATTATGCACATTGAATTTGTATTCTTTTTATTTTTTTTGTATATTTTTTTGCGCTAAAAAATAACCTAGCTTTTTTAATGCTTTACATATAACAAGAAAGCCACTCATTTTTTTTCTTTGGTATGCAATGTGGTAACTAAGTCTTGCTAGAACTGGTAGGCTATCCTTGTCTAGGGTTCTTGACTTAGTTCTAGTGTGATTGTTCCCTTCAAAGTGACAAAAATATTTATTGAATGCCTACCCTTTGCATAAGACTTCTAGTTTCATTGTGGCCAAACAAGAGACTCCTAACTCATGGTTTAACTGGACAAGAAAGTTATGGCTGTCTTCAAATTCCAAAAAGATTTCCTATCATTTTCAAAATCTACCTAGGCAAGATTTAGACAAGTGCATCATAGGCACATTCTAGTTAAGCAACAAAGAAGATTGGCTAAGAAAAGACATCCATGCATTTATTCTTTTATACAAGAAATCAAGCATAGCAGCACATGTTTTCAACACATATTATTATGTACATAATTCACAACATTCAGAAAGTGGATAACATGTGTTCTACTAATTTCTAAGTTATCAAAGTATGCATTTTCAAAATATTTAAGATATTCAAATAACAAACACAATCACAAACCCAAGCTTCGTGCTCAAGAGTTGGGCAGACATGCTTTTCTAAGCTAGAAAGCAAAGTGACATGGTATTTATTCTAAGAATAGAGCATTTAAAATTTTTTAAAATTTGGACATTTTTGGTAAAATGAAAATTTTTCGAAGGACGTGGAACATGCAAGCTACAACTCTGCTCCCACTTAAATAGTTGCTTTGTCCTCAAAGCATTTTAAGCAAGATTCTAAGTAGGGGTGTAAGAATACGGGTTGAATCCGAATAACCTGGACTATCCATCCCATGTTATAAGGGTTGGGTTGGGTTGGGTTAGATTAAAATACGGGTTGAGTTGGATTAAAAAAAATTGATTTTTTGGGGTTGGGTTGGGTCTCAAGTTAGAGGGTTGAGAAATTCGATTCAAACCAACCCAACTCGAATTAATATAATATATATAAATAATAATAATATATTATTTAATAAAAAAAATTAGGTCTCTTATTCTTTTAGGTTTAGATTGTGTTGAATCTTGAACTTTATTATTCATTTATTATTAAAAATGAACTTCATGAACATTTATGAGTAACTTTTGGATTTATGTATTTTAAGAATTTTAAATTTATTTGTGTTTGTAATTTTGAATTTATTTGTGTTTGTAACTTTGAATTTATGAATGCTTAGCTTGACTTTATTGTATGAAATTTTGAATTATGTGTGTTTGAAATTTAAATGTAACAAACCTATACAACCCGATTTAAATGTAACTAGAAAAAGAAAAAAAAAACCTATACAACTCGACAACCCAACCCATATTTTACGGGTTGGGTTGAAAACTAAATTCGGGTTATTCGAGTTGCCAACCCAAATAACTTGAAAATATGGGTTGGGTTGAGAATGTCTCACAACCCAATCCAACCCAACCCGATTTCACCCCTAATTCTAAGGATGGAAAAAAGGGAAGGGGAACATAAAACCTCCTATTGCTTGCAAAGGTTCCAAGTTTGATTATACTTCATTTTTCTTTATTCCTACAAAAGAAAACAAGAATTTCTATCAAATTTTATTAAAGAGGTTAAAGTATTTTTTTTTAAATGTGCAGAATTTAAAAGGAAGCAATAACATATTGCATTGTTTAAGATCGGTTGCACGACCGTACTCTCCCTAATTCAACTAGGATTAATGACCAAGGGTTCTTTCCTCTTTAAGTGATTCTTGAAGACCTTCCAAGCTTTGGTTGACTATTGATGGAGGAAGTTGGTGCTAGAAGTGGGTGATCATCATTAAGAGGAAAGCAAGAAATGTTAGATGGAAAAGTTTTATTCAATTCATATTTTTGCCTTAAAAAGATGTAGTTGATAACATGCCTAAAGTTTGAAGCCTCAATGCAAGAATCAAAGTCAAAGAAATCATTTTGTTTTAAGCTTGCATTTTGCTCCTCGTGCTCATTATTAACTTTTTCTAAATAGCTAAGTTCATGCACACTATAGGGAGAAGAATGACCAAAAGTTTCTACAATGTAGTCATTAACACAGGTTCTTTTGAAAGAATCAACATTATTATCCAAACTTTCTTATTATCCAAACTTTCTAACTCTAAATTGTTCACATGCAAAGTTTAACACTATAAAGTTTATCTTTTGTTTAAGTGTTTTATCATTATGTTTCATGTACTAAACGCCTTGTTATGGAATAAAAGTTTAAAGTTTGTTTTATCTTTCTGCATTAACGTCTTTATCGCCTAAAGGATGTTAGTGAAGTTAAGTGTTTTGGTGATTAAGTTAAGCTGAGTGTCTTTAGCGTTTGATTGCGTCAAGGATGTCCAAGTCGCACCATATTTCGCTAGACAATCAAGCAGGTATGTGGGGTGGGGTGTGACTCCTTGGTATCAGAGCATGGTTTTGGGAAACTTGGTCGTTTTAAGCGTTATTGTGGTAGCCAAATGGTTAAGTTTTATTGTGGTTTAAATTTCGAGGAAAAAATTTCTTAAGAGGGGGAGAGTTGTAAGGCCCGAACTTTAGGTATCTTAGATTTTGCAAAGAGCTTGAAATGATTAGTTTGGAGCAAATTTAAGACAAAGAAGTAGACTTGAGAAGCGTTTTGGTAAGTGTGTTGTGATGGTTGAAAGAATGAAGATCATGTCGTGGAAGTTTAAGTGTTTAAGAGGTTAGAAAGAAGCAAAAATTTTGGTTAAAAATTAAAGAATAGCAGTTTAGGGGTTTTGGGTTGGCTTGGTGAAATAGTTATAGAAGTTAGAAAGGGTTTTTTAGTGTTCAAGGTTGGCAAGAAAGAAGGATTATAGAGGTTGGGCGTTTTAGCTAACTTCATAAAGGAGTTTCTCACAACTCACTCGGACATTTTCACTCAAATTGGTCTTGAAAGTTCAAAAATTAAGTCTAGTTTATTGAGGAAGAATTGTGGGCATTTTGGATATGAGAAAGTTGGCATTTTGGATAAGAGAAGGTGAGAAGGTCAGTTCACGAGTGAATCTGAGTAAGGTGCACTTCGAGAAGGCTACACAACGCACAGTTTTGCGTTTTGCTCCTACATTTGGAGGTAAGATAGCTAAATAATTTTGCAGTAACTTTGTAGAAGGAAGTTTTGTCAAAAGAGATACGAATTTTAAATTATGCCATTTCTAAATAGGTTTTGTAGTCTGCGCGAGAAATTAGGAGAGATGGTCATGAAAGCTGGTTGTGCGTTTTGGAAAACTATGTGACATGATTAAGGAAATCGGTTTAAGGATTTAGTGAAGTGTCAAAGTCTTGTTAGCATGCATTTTAAGGTGTAAAGTAAGAAGGAGGTGTCTTAATAAGGTTCAAGGTGGATTTAAGCAATGATGAGATGTCAATTTGTACTCATGCTAGGAAATCTATAAGTATGCCAGATTCAGTATTGATTTTCTCACAAACCACTCGTGCATCTTGAGTTAAATTTCTCCCAAAAGTTTACATTTTGAGTCTATTTTCTACATCGGGGTTGCTGGTTTTATTTGAGAGAGGGAAAGCTGAGTTTGGACTATAAGAAGAGAGAAAGGTCATTGTCGAGTAAAAACTGAATAGTCTTTACTGTAATTATGTTGCATGACGCAATTGGTGGAGTCTTTCGCTGAAATTCTGAAGTAATAATATTAAGACATTTTGCAACAACTTTTCAGAAAAAAAAAATATTTTCATTTGAATTATGGATTTTAAGATATTAAGTTCTAAAGTGGAAGAAAGGTTCTGGCCGAAAATTAGTTTTTGGACATTAGAAGTTGTTGGGCGTGACGTGTTGGATCAAAGTGGTTTTGGACAAGAAAAAATTGGACAAGCATTTCAGCCAAGGGTTTAATCTACGATCTATGAGTGGTTTTCTTCTAAGAGTTATGTTATTCTGCTTTACTATTCGAAAAATGATTTCAAATGAGAAGTGTTTCAAAAAGAGATTTCTATGAAAAGTTTACATATGTTCAAGTTTAAAGTTTACTAAATGCCTTGTTGTGGAATAAAAGTTTAAAGTTTGTTTTATCTTTCCCCGTTAATTTCTTTATTGCCTAAAGGATGTTAGTGAAGTGAAGTGCTTTGGTGATTAAGTTAAGCTAATGAAGTTAATACAAGTGTCTTTGGCATTTGCCTGCGTCATGGATGCCTAAGTCGCACCACGTTTAGTGTAAACACGAACAACTCAAACTAACCATCCCCAATTCTTTAATATTATTACATATATTTTTTAATCTGAAGATATATTGAATTTTGGAATTTTAGTTATTGATATGTGTTGTAGACAAATTTAAATATTTAAGTTAATAAAGAATACACTCCAATTACAATGAGTCCAAATAGATATTAGTTGTTTTTGAAAAATTATGACAAGATTTAATTGTATAAATAGACAACTTATACACGACCAAATATTGCTTCCATAAAAATGATGATTATAAATAATCAATTAGATTATCTCATCTTGCTCCTTTATAAGCTAAATTCAGTTGAGAAACTGGGTTTTTTGTTTCTTTTTAAATAGCTTAATTTCCTATTAAATTCCAGTGTACGTGTAGCTCAGCCAAAATTAAGATAGGGTGTGGTTGAATTAAGATTTAGGAATTAGCCATAAATTTTGAAACAACATACAAAGTTCTTTTTTTTAAAGTACAATCTAGTGAAATGTTACACAGACTTTCCAACTTAGTTAATAAGATAACAAAATATTATAAGATATTGTTTTCCCAACTTAGTTAATAAGATAACACAATATTATAAGATATTGTTTACACATATACAATAAAGTAAAATTAGATTTGAATGTAAATTTAACCTTAAGTTATTCTATTCAACTACAGTAATAAGATAACTTAAAAGCTCAATAAACTTTAGAACAAATGTGTTGGTGTTTGACACTGGAAGCTCAACAATTTGAAGGAAAGTGTAGCCATCTATTTTTATACTACATTTTTAAAAAAATAATAATAATAGTAATAATAACTAAAAATTTTATTTTTTAAAAAAAGTAAAATCTTTTGTAATAATATAAAATCTTATAATAATGGTTTTTTAAATATTTTATAAAAGGGGAAAATAAAAACCCTAAGAGCATATCTATCATTTTAAGGAAAAAAAAAACAAATTAATTCATTTTAGACATAATCTCGTAATATTATATTTACCAATAACCCAATTCAACGTGACAGAACGAAACATGTAGAGATAGACAGACATTTTATAAAGGAAAAACTTGACAATGGCACAATCTATATCTCGTACACTCCTAGTCAACAAATTGCTTATGTCCTCAGTCTCATCATAGGGTTACCTAAATAGAGCTTTGACTATTGTGTTAGTAAGTTGGCCTAATTGAGGGGCTTTGTGGAAAATTAAGGGTTAGTAGAGTGCTTTTAGCTCCAAGGGTTTTTTTTGTGTAATTTATTGTACCTTAGTTTTATTTCATTTTTTGGTTAGGGATTAATTATAGCCTACATATATTATCCCCTTTTGTACTCTTTTGATTATTAGAAAATAATAAGAGTTTTTTTCTCCCTTTCTTTTTCTTTTTTTTAATATTTCCCTATAGTGCCAAATAAGCATAAATCAACAATTATGACATTACTAAGATGGAGGTTCAAATCTCCCACTACCTGTACTTGACGCTCAAAACTTTTGCTACTTACAATAGAGAATACTCTCATTGGAAGCTAGCTAGAAGCCAAGTTGTGTTTTGTTTTGTTTTTTCTTTGCTCGTCAATAGCTTTTGTGCTTTCTCTCAGCATTACAAATCTACAAAAAGCTACCTCTCCTAGATTAATTGACTCTTATCTCGTGACAAGAATTGAAAGCGAGTAGAATTTGAATCAAGAACAATCATTGCAAGTGCAAACTACCCATAATGGAACTCAATACTGATCACAAGAGCACAGGCAGGAGATATGTCGAGAACTCGCACGAGAGAATCATCATGACAGGTAAGTCGATCGTCCAAATCATGCTTAAAACTTTGAAATCACATTTCTTGTCCTCACTTATAAATATACGAGGATGCTGAGACGGCTTTTGCAGGTTGAATGGTGTTGTTTAAAACCAATTTGAAATGCTGAAGTCCCTTAACTTCCTAAGATGTCTCTC
>JBBPDI010065414.1:0-19334 GCA_037974545.1 Cucumis variabilis
CACATAAAATAAAAGCTTCCCCTTTTATTGCATGACCTTACTTAGCCATCTAGCTTACTAGCATACTTAGAGCCATATTCACGATAACACTAAATTGAATGCATACAGGCAAGCACGTACTCACCAAGATATGAAGATCATCTCTAAAGTTAGGAACATGAACATAAGCTTGTCAACTTATTCTGTGAAATAATGTTACTCATCTAATGCGAAACTCTAACTTTAGAAGAACTTTCATTCTTGAAGTATTGAAATGGTTCTATTGATTGTAGGTTTAATTTTCATGAAAAATTAAATTTCTTCAAAATGATTGACACACTTGAAATACTTTTAAAAAGATAGAATGTTGTCAAAATTCATGCTTTTTCAACTTAGGACTTTTTTTAGTCAACTAACAATAATGACTCAAGAAGTCAATAGAGTTGTTTTGGCTAAAAAACTACATTGAACTAATCTAGGAAAAAAATTGATGACATTATTGCTCAAAAATTTTGAGCAATATGATCGTATTCTAGAGCATTTGTTAGAATTCTTTGAATTTGGTTATGTGACGCTACAAACAATCTAGAAAGCTCTTTAGTTTTTTGTCACTGTGTATATGTAGTTATTTACGATTTTAACCTTGAGATTTAAAGATGTACGTAAATAAGCTTTTTAACCTAGTTATATCCTATTGTATTTTTTTGAAATATTCTCTCTAATAATATTTGTTCTCTCTCTTCCCGTGAATGTATCTAACACACCATTAGTAAACCATGTATATGTGTGTTGATTTTAACGTTCTTCTTATTGCTTAATTGTTGATTCGTAAGAATTGAGCATTAAACAACTTTCTTGAACATTAAACAAAATTGATTAATTTTCACTCAAAATGACATTTTTTGCCCCTAAAATCATTTCTTCTGACAAAATGACTCATGTATGTAATATTTTCACTTACATTAAATTATGACTATTTCATTGCCCTATATCATGTGTGTAACACTAACTATACTTTTATTTGCAAAATAGCAAAAATGCATAATGATTTTGAATTATAGCTTAATCTATGAAATAAATGTGTATACATATATGTTAAATCCTGTAATGCCCTCGGTAGCTTCTATAATTACATCGTAATTAATATAACCAATTCATTATTATACTATAATTAATTCATCGAATATTCAATTCTTGTTACTTTTCAATTTAGCTTCAAATATTCAATGGACGGATTTTTTTCTTTTCATGCAGATATTTTAACATTAATTTTGATTTTCTGATTTTTAAATCCTTTAGATTCTCATATCTAAATTTTTTTTATCGACTTGAATTTTGACTTGAATTTTGAAATCTCATATTTGTTATAATATGTGTGGACCAATGGTCGTTATATTTGTTTAGAGTTTTTGTAAAACCCGATTCCCAAGCCTTTAAAGAATTTTTGGCATTTCTCTTAATTTTCAAAACTTCTAAGAAACTTGAGGATGAAAGTAGAATTACACCAAGATCTTAAGTATTTATGATAAAGTTAAAGAGCCCGTATAGTATTTTGGACCAAAAAAGAAATCTATTTCAACACTTGGTTGAAAGGGCATTGAGAGAATATTTTACAAGAATCATGGAAAGTGCATACTTGTAAGAAAACCCTTGGCTGAAGTGCCATGGAAGAAGATGAAAAGAAGCCAAAGAAAGTGTGCCATGAAAGGAGAAGAAAAGAAGTAAAAAAAAAGTGGCTTAGTAGAGACAAGAGAGGATAGGCAAGGATGGAGTGACAAGATGTTTACTAAGTAGGAGATAGAAAACATGCAAATAACCTAAGGGAGGCCTAGTGTAAGCTAGGTAGGGGTGTCAAGGCCTCGGCAGCATGCATAAAGTTAGGGGATAGATATCATTTCCCAACCATACAACTCTTCTATAAATAAGGATGCTTTGAAGAAGAAGAGCATCACAACCACTCATGTCATTTCCTTGATACTACTTGCTAAACCTTCCAAATTAAGTCTAGTTTAGGGTATTAGGTTGTCGTACAATTTGAAGCTAGGAGAGTTTGAGTTTGAGTTGAGGAAAAGAAGAAGGTTAAATCTCGGATCGATTTGGACAAGGTTTACTTCGAAGAGGCTAAACAGCACATCCATTGGAGTTTGTGGGTGAAAGTTTAAGGTAAACTAAGACAATTCTAAGCAACTTTTTTGAAGGAACTTTTTTAATTCGAGTTCTATATGTTTAGTTATTAAGCTCCAAAATCAAATTATCATGCTGGTCGAAAAACCTAGCTTCTATGCATTACACTATGTTGATAAGTAACTGGGTGTAGGCTGCCCCCGGTGGTCGTGAGGGCACCAGGCGCACGGGGCACCAACTGTGCAGGGCACTATGCGCACGCGGTAAAGAAGGTCGCGACGTTAGCAGACAGCCATGCGGCATATAGCCCTCTACAGCCCATGCCTGCACACCAGCCGACCATTTAAGACCATTTTGGTTCTTTCTTTGGTGTTTTGCTAATTTTGCTAGTTATTTTGGTATTTTATTATTATTATGGATTAGTTAGAATATCCCTATTTTCAAGAAAATTTATATTTGGTAAAATTTCTCGAGCCAAGGAAGAAATCATCAAGTGAGTGAGTAAAAATAGTTTTAAATGTTATTTGATACCGTTATTTGAATTGTACAAATATTAGTTTGTGAATATCTTACTCTAAATGATTTCTTAGGAAATTTACAAGTTTGATTGCATTTAAAGGCTTTCTTAAATGCTTATGGTTTCCAAGCTAAGGTAATAGCTTATTTAAATGTTTTCATGGATTTATGCCAGTACTATACAATGACCTCTGAATGTGCATATCTAGTTCCCAATCTGATTATTGGTGTGAAGGCTTTATAAAGGGGTCTAATGCGATTAAATCAATGAAGGCTTTGTTGCCTATGGAAAAATGGGTTCGTGATGTCTAATTTATATTATGAATGTATAGTAGAAGATTGGTATAATATTCTAAAATGTTGTGGACGTTTGAAGAATCTTATGAAATGTTGCTAAAGAAATTATTGTACTATGTTTCTACGATTTCTTTGGTTGCATAAAAAATATCGAGCATAACTATTTGAAAATTATGTTTCGAACATATCACTCGCTGGACATTTTAAGCTCATTCTTTTAGAATGTTTTCATTATAAAAAAGATTTTTTCCTTTAAAAGTAGAATATTTGTTTTCGAAGCAAATTCCTTATGTCCGTTCTTTGGTGGTTGTTTTTGGATAGTCCGTTATCTTGGTTGAGATAGACATGGTTGGCAGTGTGCGTTGTTAGAAAAAGAGTAGAACAATGTTTTGATTTATTCTCAGTTAAATAGAACCTGAAGCGTGTAAGTTCTCATTCATTGGTGTGGTTTGTAACTGCTACTTTTATTTTCGTGAAGATTAGTGTCGATGTTATAATATCTGAAGTTCAAGCTTATGTTGTATGATGATATACAAAATATTTGTTTACGTCACGATGATGGACATGATTTAGGGGGAGTTCCTCCCATATACTACCTTAATCTGTTGATTGATGAGAAACTAGATTAAGAGAGAGATTTTGGTTAGCTAATTCATCTTTGAAATAGTTTAGTGATAGAATTATTTATGTAATATTGTATCACTTATAGTACTGAGTGAAGAATTGTTGTGTTAAACTCTATACTGAAAATTATAAGATATGCTTATGATTTATATATCAAAGAAATAAAATATCTGATCTTGGGTCAAGGACCTCCCAAACGTAGATGCTATTTCATCGAACTAGATTAACAATATCTTGTGTTTCTACTGTCTCTACTTATTGTTCTATGTATTGTATTCTCTACTATTAATTGTGGGTTCGTCTCAAACACTGATTCTTTCACTATTTTATTAATATTGTATTACTTACTTTTCATAAATCTTTATCGCAATGCTAACTAAATCATACAATTTTAATGATGTTTTATCAATATCTTAATTATTTACACAATTTATAATCTACCGATTCTTCTCATTTTTAAATTTTATTTTGTCATTATATTTATTATAATTTCGTCCATAACATCGAATGTAATGCTTAGCTTACAATTACTTGAAAATCAATGAGACAATTCTCATATTTTACCAACATATTACAATTAACCATAATCAACATTCAATTCAATTAAGTGTCCATTAGCTCCTTCATTGATCTTGATCTCTCCCATGTGTAATATCATCCATGTGATGTCATAAATTTTCTGAACATGCATTATGGGGTTGATATGAGTTATGATAAGACTTGAAGAGGTTGGATGCTTGCACAAAATTTCATTTGTGGCACTTCGGAGTCTTATGCTCTACTTGTAGTCTCCCTTGATTAGTGGATTTGTAATAAACATTACAGTTTAATTTACTTTAATTATAATTATATTATGTATAATGTTGTTATTGTCCTATAATCATTCAATTGGTTTCTAATAATAGTACATTATAATTAACTTACAAATGGCTACATATGAGAGTTGATTAATGATTATATTATAATATAATAGTTCATATTCCTAATGCATAGGAGAGTCAATAGGAAACGGAATAAAACAACCATCAGGTATATTAATTACAATTAAATACCTAATTAAAATATTAAAATAAATGATAACAAATTATCCCAAATCCAAAATAATTTAAAATAAATTATATTAAATTATTAGATTTTGTTGTAAAAAAAAGCACAAATGAAATATGGAAATCAAGAAAATATAATATTAAAATAATATTATATAATATATAAATAAATAAAAAAAGAAAGAAATTAAGAAATTCTCAAATTTCTTCACTTTCTCCAATTACTTAAGAATTCTCTCCAACGTGATTGGATCTTTACAAATCGATCAAATCCATCTATTTATAGGATGCGTGACAAGTAGGTGATGGATGCGTGTTAAGGATGTTGGATAATTAACATGGTGACAAGTGGCTATGGACATTGAGCTTTACTAGATAATAGGCATCTATTTAATAGAATTTTTATACTACTCCCTCTTAGATGTCCATTTGATAACTTGTAAAAATACAAGTTATTACGATCTTTTAGGTAGAGCAATGGAACCAAAACACGTAATAGAAGTGTCAAAATACGTAGTTTTTACTACAAATTCATAAACATAAGAGAATGCAATTTGCACAAGTTTCCATGTCTATTTTACCCTGGTTTTATATCACAAGATTATAGAGAGAAGAAGAAATAGTGAATCGTAGAAGAGCGTGAAAAAGGCTATGTGATAGGAACTTTGTCTGGCGAATAAAATCACAAGTCGAAGAACTATATCATCATGCGATAAAAATTTACTAGCAGACAAGAATGATAGTTGCAATTGATGTGACTTGACAGAGGCTGTATCGACGCTAACATGATCAGAAGAATTGAAATTTTTCGTCGAAAGTTGCCTATATAAAGTTGTTTTTCGTTTTTCCTCACTCGGTTGTAATTTGTTTGTTTGTATGTTTGGTTTGTGGATTTGTAAGAGTCAATCCCACTCAACCATGCATACAACCTAATTTAGTTGGTCAATTACATGGACACTACAAGAAAAAGGGAGTTTTCCAACGTCATGACGGACATTGGGAAACAGGACGTCAGCAAACGAAGCAAATACCGACGTAAAATATGTTGCATCGGTGTAGGTAGTCTTCCCCCACGTGGCCATCCATGGTATCGAGCTATATCTACCACGTTACGTATTTAAACTTTTTAGTTGAACTTTTCCTAACGCATTCATATTAGACGTCGGAGAAGATTAAATAAATTATTTTATTATAAAAAATTTCCGACGTTGTAGAGAAGGACGTCGGCGAAGGTTTGACACAATGATGTGACAGTTGGATATACCCCAACGTTGTGCAGAAGACGTTGGCAAAGGCTTAAATAATTATATAAATATTAGTGTTTTTCGACGTTGATGTTGACAACATCGGCAAAAGCTTTAGCAAATTATATAAGATTTATACTTTCTCGAATGCCATAGCACACGACGTTGGAAAATAGTTTAGGAAATTATATAATTATTATACTTTCCTAACGCCAGAGCACATGGCATCGAGGAAATCTTAGCAATTAGTTTTACGGTTTGATATTTGTTGGGGCAAATATTGACCCATTTAAAGATAGTCTATTCTCAATCTTTATAATGTATATGTTAACTATTTTTAAACTTTTATGCTGAACATGAAAGTAGACTTCAATACGGATCCAAAGACACAAAAATCACCTAATTTGGAGTTCAAACGAAGAAGAACGGGTAAATAATTAAATAAGATTGACACGTGTCAGCCCCTCACCGCGCACGCCAAGCCTCACCAAATGCATTTTTAATCTAGATTTCTTAAGGCAAAAACGACATCCTTTTGCCTTATCCACGTGTGCGTTCCTCAGATCACGGGTTCGAATCTCCCCTCACGCACAAATTAACCAATTTTATTTGAATCTTCAATCTGTGTCATCCCATTTCAAACTCTCTCCACGCAACACGTGGTGCAACTCCTCACGCACTTCCCGTGTTTGAATCCCAGCCAACATATTTTCATTTTTTCTTCAACTTTTCCACGATATTTTCCTAATTATTTGTCAAATTTTTTAAATTTCTCAATTTTTCGTGATTAAGCGGGAATAGGCCTTGAGAGTGTAATTTTTGGCTCATTTACTATAATTCTTCAATTTTTCTTTTAAATACCCCAAATAATCCCTAATTACTCATTCAATTCACTATTTCTCCAAAATCACTCCCAATTTCTCCCAAATTCCAAATTCTTTATCCTCATTCTATAATTTTTGGATCTTCAACAAATTTTCCAGAATTATTGAAAATGCAAGGCTAATTTCTTGAGATAATTTGGGCTTAGGTGATTCTAATATTTGAGAATTTCATTATTTTGATTTTTTTTATTGTAATTAGGATTTGATTAATCTTTGATTTTGATGTAATTTTTGTTGAAATCATCAATCATTTATGTCAAGAATTAGATCTTTGATTCAATTTTATTAATTCTTGTAATTTTGATTCTTGATGTTTGATTTTTTGATTCAATCTTTGTACGCAATTTACCTTAGGTATATCAATTAGTGCAAGATTAATTGAATTACTTTTTTCTACACAAAAATTCTCTTGATTCTTGATTGTATCTCTCCCATTCTTGAAAATGTTTGATGCCTTATGAATTTCAATTGTTGTTGAGTCAATTCTTGGAAATTAATTGCATTCTTTTTTAGTGCACAAAGTAATTCCCATTTAATTACTTGGTTGCAATATTATGAATGATCTTGTAATCTTCTTTAAAGAACAATTAGGGGTTTAGTTAAGATTGCAAGAAGTAAACTAATTCCCTATGAAATTCATCTCTTTTTTTGAATTTTGATTCAAAATTCCTCCAAGATCAAGCAATTTGATCTTGTGAGAAATCTTTAATAAAAAATCCCCTCTTAATTAAGTATGATACAACTTTCTTTACTTTCTTTGATTCAATGATAAGATTCGATCAATGCCTAAGCCCATTCCTCACTTCTCTTCTTCGAATTCAATCTTTATTATCTCTTTTTATGAATTGTATTGAAAACTAAATTTCCCTTCTCATTCTCCCTTATAATTTTCCCAAAATTATTTTCAATGCTTTTCTTTTCTTTTTGTTATTAATCTCATTCTTTTCAAGCATTACATTCAAGAAAACATCTATCCTACACTCTTTTGGATTCGACACCCGTGCTTGCACCTATCTACGGTAAAAGTCAAGGGTTAACTACAAATAATTTTTTTCAAGGTGGTTTAGGTAAGTATACTTCGTAACCACTTTAATTTCTGAACATAAATGCGTTGGTAACGACCTTGCCTATATATTTTGTATAATTCTTCACGTTTTGCATATCAATTTCGATCTTGTCAATATTCCTAGACGTCATTAGTATAACGTCAACGTTGGGGAAAGGGTGTTTAGGCCGACATTTTTTACCTGCATCGACCTTTTCTCGCACTATTAGTTCTGTGCTCACAGGATACCAAACCCATGCACGAAAGAGAAAGAAAAGGAAGAAGAAGAAGGAAGTCGCTCGTCTTCCGCCACCCGTCATCCGCCGTCCAGCCATGCTCCTCCCTTGTCTCCCGTCGTTGAAAACTTGCTTGGTATAAGATTTTTTAATTTTTTTTGTTTTGTTATTATGAAAATGTAGTATATCTTTTTTAATGTATGCATTACATAAATGTAAGTGTAATGTGTATTTATATTATGTGTAGTTTTAAAAACATTGTATGTGTAATGTATTACTTATTGTATGTTTTTATGTGAAAAATGTATGAGTTTTTATATGTAAATTTGAGATTGTATATGTAAATTTGATATTATATTCTGATATTATATTCTGAAATTATATTATGTATGTGTAATGTATGTTTTTTCAAGATTTGAATACGAATTAGATATTGAATTTCATAGTTAAATTTAAATATGAGTTTAAATATGAATTTCTGTTTAATTTTAATTTTAATACGAATTTGAATTTAAAGTTAAATATGACTATGTTGCAGTTATGGTAGCCTATATATTTATGTCAAAATTAGTTTCTAATCTGTTGATAGTTTTCAGATTCTTAGGTAACTTTTAATTAAGTATGTGTGAAGTGTAGGTATGTCGGAAGTGTTAGTCAGATTTAAACTTAGATTAGATTTGAACTTAATTTTAGTGCAAGATTGGAGATTGGACAATATAGCTTACTCATGGAGTAAGTTAGAGTAAGTTGGAGTAATTGAGAAGAAAGATATAAAACTAATCTAACCTATTTATTTTTCAGGGCTTTTAACGAGAGGAACAGGAGTTGGATACAACTTAGGGATAGGTTTTCCATAGAGTACAGAGAAGGAATTTATCAAGTTTTAGAGATTGTAAAATATCACATCAATAATTACAGACAAATAAGGTGTCCATGGAAAAGATGTATGAATTCAAATTGGGACTCATTAGAGGGTATGGAGCGACATCTATTAACCACTGGAATAGCCTCTTTATAGATAGACTAGGGGTACCATGGAGAGCCTGTGAACTTGCACAAAGATATGCAAAGACTTGATGAAGGATTGAGTAGTAGTAATAATCATTTTTATGAAGGAACTAATAGTAACTCATTTTCTGATGAAAATGAAATGTTGGGTATGCTGCATGATTTACAAGCTGGTATTGAACACGTAGAAGAGATGGGGGAAGGTTTGAAGAATGAAATGTTGCTTATCAGTAGGATAGATTTAGAAGAAGATCGAACAAATGTGGTATTTTAGGAGTTATTAAACCAAGCAAGTTGTGAACTATACTCCGACTGTTCAAAATTTTTGTCTCTAAACTTTTTGGATATTATGATGCATGTGAAGGTTCTAAATGGTTGGAGCAATAAGTCCTTCTACATAATGTTAGAGATAATAAGACGTATGTTTTCAATGTGTGGTACCAATGTCCCTAGCTCATTCTACAAGCCAAACAAAAATTGTGTGAATTGGGCCTTGGATACGAGACTATTCATGCCTAAAAGTATGATTGTGTATTGTTCTGGAAAGAGTTTGGAGATTTGCAACAGTGTCCAACTTGTTGTGAGTCTCGGTACAAGATTAGTTTCAACAGATCATTAGGAAAAAAATTCCGCAAAAAGTATTGCACTACTTTTCGTTGGAACTGAGATTATAGTACTTATTTGTATTGCAAGAAAGCTTTATGGAACATGAGATGGCATAAGGATAAACGTGTGGAAACATAGGATGTATTGAGACATCCACCTGATGTAGAGGATAGAAGCACTTTCATTATGAATTTTCTATTTTTGTTTTAGAGCCACGTGACGTTCGTTTGGGGTTAGCTTTAGATGGATTTAATCCATTCTGTCATATGAGTACATTGTATAATATGTGGCCCGTGTTGTTAATTCCTTACAATTTACAATCATGAAAATGCATGAAAGAGTCAAAATTCTTCATGTGTTTGCTCATTCTCGGCTCAAAATCTCCATGTAGGGAATTAATGTGTACCTAGAACCATTAATTGAGGAATTAAAAAATCTATGGACTTTTAGTGTGCGTACGTATGATTGTCTTACGAATCAGTATTTTCAGTTGTATACAGTCTTGTTTTGGAAAATTAATGACTTTCTAGTAATCTATCTAGTTGAGTACGAAAAGGTATCATGCATGTCCCATCTACATGAAAGATAGATCGTGGTTTGGGATAAGAGGAAAAATATCTTTCATGGCACATTAATGCTATCTTTCATATAACAAAGTTTGGCGTAGAAGTAGACTACAGGATGGAAAAGTAGAGTTTAAGGCACCTTCAGTGGTAATAAATGACCAAAAAATCTTGGAACAACTAGATTCGCTGGAATTTCTAATTATAAGTAAGCATCATGCATTGAAATATAAAAAGAAAGAGAACTTTTAGTTGGATAGAGAAAAATATTTCCTTCAATCTTCCTTACTAAGACTACTTATTCGTCACAAACATTATGTAATGCATGTTGAAAAAAATGTTTGTGACAACTTGGTCAGTACGTTATTAAATATTAAAGGAAAAACTTGTTGGATTTATGTCCTAAAACTCATAGATTGTAAATATAACTCAAATGACCATTATTAGTAAAGTGTTATTATTATAATTTCAATAAATGTTATTGATTATATTATTAGTTTTGTCTTGATAAACTAAATCCAATAAACTAGCATCCTAAGTTGTTTGATGAGTCTTGAATAGTATGTAGAGACATACAAGGATCAATATTCGAGATCATCTTGAAGGGTCTATAGTATTGGGATAAGGTTGGGTACCTTATCCTGGTAACACTATGAATACGACTCATATTGTATTTGATACAAACACAATGCTCCAACACGTTTGTGTACGTGACATGCAAATAAGGATATCCTATGCAATGAGTTTGCATAAGATCGGACAACAAAGTAGTAACCACTAGATGTAACTTCGTTAACTAGTTAGATTTCTATTTCATTTTGATGACCTAGGTAACTTAGTCTTAATCCTAAGTATATTAAGAACTCATGTTCACAGTTAACAAATATTGATTAATGAGTTTGGCCAATTAATCTCATACGTTGTAACTTCTGATTTGTAGGTCCATTAGGTTCTCTTCTTAGGTCGTAAAGGGTAATGAAATTTATTTATATTGGTTGTAATTTGAAATGTTAAACTTTAATTTGAGATTTAGTATAATATACGGTGACACATTATAATATAAAGTTTATATTTTAATCAAAGTTTTTTATAATAAATTTAGTTTTGAATATGATTCAAAATTAATTTTTGAGAGATAAAATATTTGAATGAGTTTAAATATTAAGGGGCCCTTGCAAAAATAGCAAAAAAATTGATGATAATAGGATCCATGTCACTACATTTTCTAAATTGTAAAAGTAGCAAATTTAAAAGCCGATAACCCTATGATTATCGTTTGATGGCCCTTCGATAGTTCTATGATTACATCTTATAGTCGTCTGATATCACTAATTTTGACATATTTGCAACACGCAAAAAATAGGTGTCATAAGTTATTTTTTTCTAAATGTTTTTGTCATTTGATGCAATTTTCAAAATATTAATTTAATGTGAATTGGATTCATATTAAATATATTGGTTATGAGAGAAATTTATATTTGAATATGATTCAAATTTAATCTAAGCTAAATATAAGATATTTAATTTAGCTATTAATTATTTGGAAAATTAATTAATATTTAAGTTTAACTTTATTTAATTAAATTTGATTTAATTAAACTAATTTAAAACTATAAGATATGTGAGAGATATTCATTAAATATGATTTAAATAAAATGTTAAATAAATATTAAATAATTAATTGATTGATTTGAAATTTCTATTAATTTAATATTTTTCAATTAATAAACTCTCATGATTCTCTCCTACTTTGTGAGGGACAAAGAGTTATAAATACGCAAAAGAAAATAGTTTTTCTTCAACTTATGTTTTTCCCTCTATACAAATAGTTTCTCTCAAAACCTTTTCTCATTCCAATTGGTTTCCATAAACAAATCTCATCCCAAAGAATAGAAAGGTCTCCAACGGGTGGTTCCCCCAATTTAGAGTTGTAGTAGATTCAAAGGCATTAAACTACTTGAGTTTTTTATTCTCTATATCTTTTAATTTAAAAGCATGCTTAGTCTTTTGAAATTTTGTTTCTAAATATTGTCAATATATTGATATTTTGAGATTTCCAAATTAAATTGAGGAATGGTTCTATAAAATCTTCCGCTGCCAAAGACTTTTATCCCTTCAATTGGTATCAGAGTCATATCAAATTTTAATTTAAAATTTTAAAATTTGCATTGTTTTTTTGTAGGATTTTGCATTATGAATATGGTTTTGCAATTGGATATATCTACAAATTTTGGCCATAGATTTACAATTATTTTTTATATAATCATGTAAAAGCTTCTGCATTTTTGGACAATTTTAATTGTAATCCTTGTAAATTTGAGTCCAAAATTGAATTTATGGTATTTTTATGAGAAAACAGTACTAAATTCGACCAAAACGAACCATCGAAAGGCTTCTAATGGGAGGTTAAGCAACTGCACTAAAATTGAGACGAAAAAATTCAGTGTGCTAGAGGTTGAAGATAACACTCAAGTCAATGTGACGTCAACAGTTGAGGAGAGGGGTTTTGGGACATGGCTCAGCTCGACGACTCGACTTCAGGTGTTTCATGTGCGGTCGACTTTGGTTCGGCACAATTAGCTCCAGTTGGCTCAGTTCAGCGTCTAGTGCATGGTTTCAACATTTTGGAGTCGGTTCAGCTATTTTTTTAGGCTGGTTTTTCATATTTTGGGTCCATTCAAGCTTATGTGGGCTGGTTTGATGCTATTTTTTTATTGGTTCAAGGTTTTTGGGCCCAGTTTGAAGATTTTTAAAGGTTTAAAGACCGATTTTGGAGATTTGGAAGTAGTTTTAGGATGTTTTAAAGTTTAATTAATGTAGTTTATTTCTTTATTTTATCCCAACGGCCAATTTTGTGGGTTCAATTGCTATTTAAATATTATAGTGTATGGTATTAATGCATGATTTTGAATTTCATGAGTTATATAAAGTATGTTGATATTTTAAATTTGTGAAATTAGATAAGTATGATGCATGACATTATTTAGTTAAATATAATTTATTATATTTAAATAAATATCTTGTGTATGCTTGATTGATTTTCATGTATTTTTTTTAATAAAGTGTTATATTAGTTAAGATGAAAATCAATTTGCATTTAGCATATTACCTCTACAGTTTAATATAATTGTTACATTAATCTAATGTTTTGCATGTTGCATAGTTTATTATTTAATTATAATTTGATTTTAATTAATTAAACCATAGTACGCATATACACTAGTCAAGTGATGAAAATAACTCAGTTAACGCGATAAGACTTATAAGTAAAACTTCTTATCAAAAACTGATCACAAACCTAAACTACGAAAAACACAAGGACAAGTGAACAATAGAGATGTGGATGGATTGAAAAGTGTAGAAATATACATTGTATTAAAGAATACAGACATTTGGCCACTATATAATATAAACAAATACAATGTAAAGAAGTACAAAAATGGAAAGAATAGAGAAGACATTACAAGTTGGGGGGAATGGGAAATGGAACCTTCTTCACTCAGACTCAGAAGATGAAGAAATGCTTTATAGATAGTGGGAAGGCTATCCCTTGCCACCGACTCGTTAGGTTTTGGCCCTACTAGCTGTAAATGGCATATCAAAGCCCTCTGAAAGGGGTCCCTTCAGACCTTGATGGCCCATACAGGCTTCCTTTTCTTGGTTGTGATAGAGCACTTTTATAGGCAGATTTAGGCAGGAAATCTAATCTTTTGAACATGGTAGCGTCAAAAACTACCTCTGTTGTTAAATCACATCATCTCCATCTACCACTTTTGTTTTCTAGCAAATCTCTTCTGGTGTTCTGCTATGGTGTTCTCACCTAGTCTCCGGGCGAGTTCCTTTGCGATTCGCCAACCTTTTCTTTTATTATTAATCCTACATTTTAGACACTAAGAAAAAAGTAAAGCACACATAACGCTTATGTAAAGTATATTTTTAAATATTTATGCATATACAACAAAAGCTACACGTTTTAACACATTTACCTTACATTTTGGTTCCATTATTCTACTTAAAAGGCCATAAGTTATCAAAAGCCTCCTTCTACCCCAACTGAAATAGTTGGCCTGAATGGATAAAAACCTAGAAAGCTGGCAGAATGGACTAACCTTTCTGTCATCTGTAAAAGTTCTTTTTCTTCTACGACTAGTCTTATAAGTGAGAGTTTAAAGAAAGGTTGGAGAAAGATTCCACCATTTCCAATCCCCTAACTTGTAATATTTCTCATTCTCCTTAGGTTTCACTTTTTGTATTTCATATTGTCTAATGGCCTAAGACCTACATTCTTTTATACATTGCACATTTATCCCTTCTCAATCTATCATCTCTTTAGTGTTCATTTTTCAAAGTGTTATTAGTAGTTTAAGTTTGTGATAAATTCTTGATAAGAAGTTTAGCTTATAAGGTCTATCGCATTGTTAAGCTTTACTCATTGCTTGACAAGTGTCTATTGTCAGCTACTCAAGAGAGCAACTAGCAATGATATGAATAACGTGCATAAAGAAGAGTTCGAAGATAAACTCCATCTTGTGTTTAAATCTCCATCACTTATGTCCTGAAAGGAGAATAAGTGTGGTGACTTGGCTCGGAGAGGTTGCCATCCTATAATATAAGTCTTGTAAATAACCACTTTTAGATAGGAATCACATAATGAAGCCTTATCATTTGTATTCTGAGAGGTGAGCAAGTATGACGTTTAAGACACTAAGAGGTGCTCGCCTTAATTAGAAGCTAGTTAAAGTATCTTTATCGCATCAAGGCTTGCAGCATGGCTTAGTAGGCTAGTCATGTTGAGACATTCCTTTACTTATTCACAAATGCAAGTTAGTTTACATTTCCATCTTTTCACCATTCTTAGCACCATTTACAGATTCTCTAGTGTAGATATTAGATTAACTTAGATACATTTACTTTATATTGTATAGTTATTTTATACCGCCTTGATGAAGGAGTGAACCTTATAACTAAGATTTGATATCAATTCCCTGTGTTCTACCCTGGACTTTTCAAGAAATTTATCGTTTTGCTTACACTTAGATAAATGATAGAAAAACTTATACTCAACTAGGATTTAGTAATTAACGAGTACAAGAGACATAGGGAGCATTTCGCATGCAATGACCATGACAAGTCGCGTAGAGAGGTTTGTGATATGCATCTAGCTTACATATCTCAATCACAGAAACCTAAGATTATAGAGAAACCTATGTTGAATCCCTAAACCTAAGTTTATCATGGCGTGTTGTCTTCGTATAATGTTGTTGGAAGAAGTTTACTAGAACATAAACTATATGATTTCCGAATGTGATGAGTCGTTAATCTTAACCATATACATTCTCGATTATCCTCATGATTTGAGGAGGTGATTGTTATGGTTTGTTTCATTTATCGCCAAGATATAGCAGTTCCTCCGTATGTGAATAGATAACCTGTTTGAGATCTAGTTTTGTGTGGATAAGATAAATATCTAGAATCTACAAAACCAACTAGGTTAAAGTTTGATTTATTTAAATAAAATAATCTCATATCAATTGTTCCTTGGAGATAATGAAGTATATGCTTAATTCCATTCAAATGTCTTTGTTAGAGAGGAACTGTATCTAGCTAATAAATTTACTGAAAATGCAATATCGGGTCTTGTTTTATTAACAAGATACATAAGTGCACCAATTGCACTAAGATACATATGGTATTTCTAGAACAAGGAGTTCTTCATTATCATCATAAGGTTGAAATATATCTTCTTCACATCTAGTGAACGAACTTGCATTGGGATGTTCAATGGATGTAATACCCGTATTTTTCATCTCATTTATTAACAGTTTGCCTAAGAGTCTCGAGCTAAAAGCAAAGAAAACTCGAGGGAGAAGTGAAAATCTTGAGCCTTGTTCGTCCTAGAGAAAATACAGAAAAAGCAGAGAGCTAATCTCGGTGCATGTCAGGGTTATGGCAAACCGAGGTTGAAAGACAGAAAATACAGATAGCAAATCTTAAGCCATCTCGAACCCATGTTTGGCTGAGACTAGAGTAGGAGAAAGTGTAATTAGGATTTTCAAACAAATCTTAATTCAGATCACTTAAAAGCACATGACAGACGGATTTTCCATAAATTTCTATCACGTGAGGTTAGTGTTTTTCAGAAGCAAGAAGTAATTTTAAAAACAACAAACCCTCATTTCTCTCATTTCTTACCATCTTAGCTCAAGAGAAAAAAGCAGAGAGAAGTTTATGAGAGTTGGGTGTTTTTGAAAGTTTGGAAGCCACAACCAATGGGTGTTCTGGTCAAGCTTGGTTTGGAGTTCTTTGTCAAAAGGGCTTTAAATAAAAAGGGTTTTGTTGAGTTTAAGCTAAAGAAGAGGAGTAAGAACTTAGGCTTTGTATCCAAGTAACTTCAAGCTCTCCTCTTCTTTGTTTCAAGAAGATTTACAGCAAGTTTACAAGTTTCTAATTGTTGATATAAACTGTAAATTTGATTACGAGTTCATTTGAGTTAGGACAAGCTTTGTAGAAGTGGTTCTAAGCAAGCCAAGGTTATCGAGATGTCAAAAGAACTTAACGTGAGTTGAAAAGAATTTCTATGAGAAGAAAGAAGGAAAAGGAAGAAGTTAAAATTTTTTTATCATGGTTAAAATCAAGTTTTTAACTCGAGTTTTATTATTGTTTCAGGACAAGAGGAGATAGGACATGTATATAGGCCAAGGAGCTAGCTAAAAGTTGTGAGTAACACAAAACGAATTTCAAACAAAATTTTTAACTTGTTTTATTTAAGTTATATTTTCGAAATGCTTTGAGTAAAAAGTTTCAAGTTATATAGAGTTAAATGATTTATAAAGCATGAGTTTCAAATTAAGAAAGAGTTTGAAAAGATTTATAAATAAGTATGCATGAGCTAATTTTAAAATATGTTTCTTGCACATGAGATTTTTGAATAAATTATTGAATGATGAGTTTATAAAGATAGGTAAGTTAAAGCTATGTTAAGCAAGTAGGATACCAAGTACCCATATATTATATTCTGTTGTTGACTTTGGGTGTACTCCATGACAATGATGTCGTCGAAAGTGACAGGTGTGCCTCACTATGACTAAGACGATGTGACTATTGGGCAGGCCCACTACAATGTAGTGATTGAGAATGTTGTAAATGTCATTAGGTTATTTCACAATTTATGTCATATGTTCCGACAATTGATCATATCCTTCTATTTTCTTTTCTCTATTCTCATTTTGGGTTGTAATAATTTTTATAAATGTTCAAGACTTCTTATAATAACCCGATATTTTTTCCAGTTAATGGATAAATTAATATTGCATAATTAATAATTCAATTAATAAACTAATAGATTACGAGGTTTAAGTGCATGAATACCAACATTCTGAATAGCTTAGTTGTTCAATCTTTCACTTAGGCACTCCCAAGGTGTGATTGTAACGCCCTAAAAATTAAGGTAATATTAAATTTAATCATCATAATTTTATTTCATTTTGTTGAAACTATTAGGTGTTAATGTGAAATAATTAATTTAGAATGGATGGTTTAGTGGAATTAGAATTAGTTAAATATTTATTGGTTGAATATTTAATTAATTAGTAAAATTAATTTTTTGGTACTGTTGAGCTTGAATTTAATTAAATAATTTGGATGTTTGTTTAATTAAATTGAAGAGTGAAATTTTTTGTTAGAGATTTGATAATTATATGTATATGTGGTTATATATATAACTATTATGGAAAAGAGTAAAGATAATTTTATATATAAAAAATTAATTATTGTGGAAGATAATTAATTATTTTGGGGAAAGATAAATATTGGTTATGGAGAAAAGTTGTTATGATTGGGTAAATAAGGAAAAGAAGAAGTATGAGTTATTTAAAAGGAAAATTGATAATTATATATTGGAATATAATTATTGGGAAAAAAAATTAACATCTCAAATCTTTAAGGAGTTTTCATTAACTATGTTTAAATTATTTGGGTGTTATATTAAAGGATTGAACCTAAAATTTAATTGTTGAGTTAAGATAATTCATGTGGAAATTTATGATATTTTAAAATAAATTATTTAATGGAGAAGATTTGGTTGATTAAAAAAATGAGGATTTAAGTTAATTTGGGATCTTGAAAGAAAAAATTAGTTTTGGTAGAATTAGAATTAATTAGGTATATATATACAGATATGTATATTTAATTAAAAATTTGAATTTTTAGTAGAATACTATATTAAGTATTTGGTTTTGTATAAATATTTAATATGTTAAAGTAAAGTTAATCATATGATGAAATATAATTATAATTGTTGAAAAATAAAATAATTAATGAGAAGAGAGATGATTGATTTGATTGGACGAGAAAAGATGATATATTTAATTATGGAGAGAATAATGATTTAAGTAAATATATGTGCATATTATATATTTTGGTGAGAGAATAATAATAATAATAAAATAATAAAAAAAGTATTATTATTATTAATGGTTATAAATGCCTAAGATTTTGTACATTTAAGAGATTGATTGAGTAAGACAATGGGAATAAAAAAATATATATATATCCTAAAAGAAAAAGAAAATAATAATGATAAATGTTATTATTATTATTTCGGTTTATGAATAGCATTGGTTAAATTGAAAAGAAAAGGAAAAAAAATGTTCTTTTCATCTTCTTCACTAAGATAACCCTTTTCCGCTGTCTCACCAGTTTTGGTTAAGAATGCTGAGTTAGGTGCATGTTCTAAGTCTTTATTGTTAAATTTTAATAATTAGTTAATTAATTAAGGCTCTAAATTAAGTTATTATTGGAATTGATTTTGATTGATTAGCTTTAGAAGGTCCCTTTGACAAATTTTGAAGATTTAAATGATGAATTTTTTCTATAAAGGTTTAATTGGTTTCTGAAGGTATAAAAGTCCTATGGCAGTAGAAGAATTTACAGAACCATTCCTCAAATATATTTGAAAATCTTAAAATACCAGTACATTGACAAAGATTTATGATCAAAATTCTAAATAAAAGATACAGAGAACTTACTTTTCTTAACTTCTCTGAATATGCAAACCACCGAATTGGGACACCACCTATTGGAGACATTCCTATCCTCTAGGATGAGATTGGTTTGTGGGAACCAATTGGGATGAAAAAAAGTTTAGAGGTAGTTGAGAGAAAC
>JBBPDI010065422.1:0-19322 GCA_037974545.1 Cucumis variabilis
TAATTTTGTTTGTTGAGCTTTTATCCTACCTGTATTTATGATCTTATTTACGTGGTCACTCACATGACTAGGGGTGTTCCTTCGAGATCGCTCGTACGATTTAGGGGTGTACCTACAGATTACATGCACGGTTAGTGGACAGTTTTACTGTATATACGGGGTCATTCGCACGACTAAAGGTGTTCCTTCGGAATCGCTCGCATGATTAGAGGTGTACCTACTACGTATCACAGACATGTGTTCCGTCAAAATCGATCACACTATTACAAATCCTTGTATGATCTCACTCAGTTTGTATCTACGATCACTCACACGACTAGGGGTGTTCCTTCGTAATCGCTCGCACGATTAGGGGTGGTTGTATGATCTCACTCGCCTAAGTGTGCTCCATTGGACACACAACACTATTATGTTTCTAACAAAAAGTTAATAGAGCACCTAGTGGGATCAGTAGTGGATCCCTTACTTGGTATATTTATATACTCACTCTTTTCTATGTTTAATATTTCAAGCAAAGGTAAAGGATCTGGAAGCTGACAAGCGACATAAAGGATCCGTGATATGCCATATGAGAACTCAGTTTTGCTTATGCGTCTATGTATCAGTTTTTCAGTGTTTTAAATTTTAGACATTTTAGTTAAGGTTTTGTCTTATATGTTTATTATGATTTTTCTTTAAATTGCTAGTACCTGCGGGTCACATTTTTAAATTATTTTTATTGGGTTGCTGATTCTATGTCTTTGAACATTAATTTGATATTAATTTTATAAATCACTACAAGAAAAATCCTCTACTATGACAGTTATTTATATCACAAAATGGAGGGAGAAAAAAAATTCTCACAAAAGGAGAAAAAACACGTTTTTGACGGAAAAAAAGCAAAATTTGTCGGATATTACTTTTTGCAACAGTTTAGGGTCTCTTCACTCCACCGCCATTCCATTCGCGCCCGTCTCTCAACTCCACCGCCCCGTTCTGCCCCCATCTTCAAACTCTTTGAAGGTCATCTCCGGATGACGCCCAGTTCCGCCACTGCCACCCCATTCTATTCGCGTTCATTTCTCCTATCTTCCTTATCATCTTCATGATAGAACCCTAAAAACCCAACCCCAACCCCATTCTTCTCCTTCTCCATCTCCATGAACGTTCTTCTCAATGATGGAGACCCACGGTGACATCGAATCTAAACATTTCGAAGACAACGATCCACACTTGTTTTTTCATCCGATGGCACACTCGTTTTAAAGATTTCAATGACAAGTTAGTGTTTAATACCTTTCACTTTTATGTCTTTCCCTTTTATGAGTTTAATCGGTAGATGTAAGAAATGGAACAAAATCATTTGTGAATAGTTTCTCACCTTTTCATTTACCCCTTCCCCCATATATATGTGATCTACGTCTCTGATTGTTTCCTTAGAAAATCTTAATAATCGTATTGTTTATGGTAGATCAAGGAATCTTTGAAAGTTAGAGAGTGAGTGGTTAGTGAGAAAAAAATTTGAGTACGGAAGGTATTTGTGAAAATGCCTAAGAGAGAAAAATAATGTTTTTTTAGGATGTGGACATTACATGTAAATTTGGTTTCTGCTTATTTGGACATTACATGTAAATTTGGTTTCTGCTTTACTTGTTGAAAGTATTAGGTGGATTTGCGTTCATGACTGTGAATTTGACTTTCTTTTTGCTTTTATGAGTTCTTTGAGTGGATTGAAATTGACGGATTCACTCATGTGTTTGCTTTGCTGCTTGTTCTTCCCAACTAAATTTGTAACATTCATTCTTATGTAGCTTATATATCTTATGTTATTGAAGAAATTTTGTTGATTATTACATTTGTTGGTGGATGAACCTTCATTTTATTACAATTATAGCTTATATTTCTATAATTTCTATTCTATTCTCATTGCTCATCCAGATTCGGATACTCTCCCATAGCAGCTTCTCTCTTTTAGTCTTATCAATCTCACTACACCCGTCACATCAGTTTCTTGCATTTCTGTGTTTTTGTACGTATAATTCTTACCTTTTCTTTTCTCACTTTGCCATAAGTGTCATTTTCTCTATGCAATGTTAGCTTTGTAAATCTTTTTTCTACTGATTGGGAACAAATTGAGTGAAATAGAACTGATGAGTTCTTATCCTTCTCTGTCGATGCTTTGTTTTTTGTTGAGAAATTGGAGTATATGTCGATGTTTTAGTTTGAATTTTCTTCAATTAACTTAAATTTTATTACTTTATAACTTAAATTCTTACTTTTTCTTTTCTCACTTTGCCACTTTACAATTTTTCTTCTTGTAACAATATTGATTAGTAGTAGGGGCATTTAGAATTTGAAAGCATTAGATAAACCCCACTTGAAATCACTCATCTTTAGAATGAATAGTAATTGGAAAGTGCTTCGAATTCGAAGTTGGTCCTTAGAGTACACCATTTTGTTCTTAAGATATTGGATTTAGAAAGCCATCTATTCATTGGAGCTTTACCACACGTTTGAAGATTTTCCCCCTGCTTTTCTTTTTGTACACAATAGCTTGACAATCTCTTTGGTAATGCTTTTATTTCTTTGCTTCTTCGTTTTCTCTCCTACTTCAAAATACTACACTTCTTCAGTTCTTCTCATTTTATAAAATACCAATTTCTTAATGTACTACGAGTCTTGCTTCCCTAATGCCTGCACTTTTTTTTTTCACCTTGCTCTTAGGTTTTTATGTCCGAGGATATTCTGTAATGGAAGCACTTTCCTCCTTGATAACACAGAAAAGGCGGGAGAAATGGTTTCTAAAATTCGTAATGAGGAAAAATTGGTGAGGATAAGAAAGTACTAGAGGTAACCCTTCTGCTATCTGACTCTAATGAAGAAATCATGAAAGAAAATCTGTCAATATTGTTGATATGATATTGTAAATATGTGATAAAAAATTTTGTGGTCCAATTATTTAGTTTGGTTGCTTTTAACTTAAATATGCGATTATCCTTGATGGTTAGTTTTGTAGCTTCACTTTCCTTTTTATGTCAAGAGGATAGTTTTGGTGAATGTGTACTGTTTTATTTCTCTGTATATTTCTTTATGTTATATTTTACAAGTTAATCTTCTATAAGATGAGCAAAATAAGGAGGCAAAAGGTTCTTTCCGTGGTAGTCCATACTCTGAGGTAAATGGATACTCTAAATTAGAATTTTTGTATTTGGTCTTACTGTTTATGGAGCTATCTAGTGCTATTCATTGTTTTAAAAATGTAGATTTGGTTATTTGAAACATGATTCTCACTTACATTTATATTCGGGGTCTAGTTCAATTCAAGTAATCATTATAAATGAAGTTTTTATGTTATTTCCCTAAAAATGGAACTTGATTACTTTTGTTGCACATGAAAGTTCAATTATTTTAGTGTGAGACTTGAGGGTGGATGGGGGAATTAAGAGCTGAAGGGCGTTTTACTATTCCCTATAATCTCATTATTGTTTTTTTTTTTTCAATCTTACATCAATGGGAGTATTAACTTTTGACCTATTGGGTTTAGACCGTACAGAAAGAAAGAATGACAGTTGAATATAACTGAGAACATTGACATCAAAATTGTTTCGTTGTACCTTTTTTTTGATTAAAAAGAGTGAAGATACGACCTATATCTTATTTGTAGGTTTTGAAAACTCCAGTCTCCTTGGACATGCTTGGACGAATTTTTAATGGTTCTAGAAAACCCATTGATAATGGTCCTCTTATCTTGCCTGAGGCGTACTTGGATCTTTCTGGTGTGTTGCTGGAAATCTAGATAATCATTTTTTTTTCCATTTCAGTAAATCCAGTTTGTTATATTTTATTATTCTTATGTGTTTTTCTTCTTTCTTAAGGAGTTCTATAAACCCTAGTGAGAGAACTTATCCTAAAGAATGATACAGGCTAGAATTTTTACAATTGATGTCATGAATTCCCATTGCTAGAGGGCAAAAGATCCCACTTAATTTATTATTTGTATTACCTTATCAATACTATATAGTATCTAGCTAGTAGGCATATCTCTAATTTTAGATTTCAGGTAAGAACTCGTTGTGGGGTTAGCAGAAAACAATTACTATAACTATTGTCCAAACTTTACCCTTGCTTACATGTGATTCATATATTAATTAAGCAGTAAATGAGTTTATAAAACTGCATAATAAAATTTAGACTTTATTTTCACGAGATTTGTTAGGATAT
The DNA here is from genome assembly GCA_037974545.1 of Cucumis variabilis. NCBI lineage: Eukaryota > Viridiplantae > Streptophyta > Magnoliopsida > Cucurbitales > Cucurbitaceae > Cucumis > Cucumis variabilis. Next base: position 4,201 of record JBBPDI010065422.1, read on the forward strand.
GGACTATATTGTTCTAAATCTGAAATTGCAGGACTAATTTGTTACTAACTTGAGAATAAATTGTTGTATATTGATGTTTTAGGACTAAATGGTTGTTTGTACTCATTAATGAGCTATGAGTATATTTTTTGTTGCCTATTAGATAATTAACAACTTTTCCTTCAGGCAAGACAACATGGCTGTTCAAGTAGTATAAGATTTTTGTTTGTTTTTACTGTTAAAATAAACCCAAACCTCTCTCTTTATATGCATACATATATATCTAACCAAACATTTTGTTGCAGTTTAATAATAAAATGATTTGAAGCACTCTGATAGTGGTGGATTTGGATTATATATAAGGGAGTGCATGCCTTTTACCAATTAACTTGGAAGACTTGAGATATTTAACATAGAAATTACGTACCTTATTTAAGCTTTGTTGATTTCCAATGCATAGTTTTTTGGGATTCTATCTTGGTATGTTACTTGTAATTTTATTTTCATTTTTAAAAATCTGTAAGTTCATGTTTGATATAAAACTTTATATGTATATGTATCTATGTATATAATTAGTATGTTTATAAAACTTTGTATGGATTGATTCTGTTGTTGTATATTATTTTTTTTCTTTTTTTTTTTAGATTTAGATAATGTTTTGGAGATGGTTTTCTTGGTAGAGGATTGATTCTGTTGTTGTGTTTGATAATGTTTGGAGGAATTCTTGATTTTTTTTATGAGATTTGATCTAAGGGTGTTGTAATTTTGAAGGCTGTGTGTGTGATTGAGATTGTATTCTGTTTTTGTGGGGGTGTTTTTAGAGATGAAGATGGAAGATTGGTAAGTAGATTGTATTATGTTTTTTGGTATGCACAACCATAGTATTTACTTCCTTATATTCATGTTGTCTTTGTAGGTTCTAATGAAGCCGACAAATTTTAAGAAATTTTCTTCAAAGAAGCTAATCAGAGTTATCAAAATACACTGGCTGTTTTTAGAAATGAAGGATTTGACCATGGTTCAAGCAATAAAGAATATTTTCAGAGGTGAAGGATTACCGGTTGGTTGTTTATGCTTGTACAGAAAATTATATTATATGTATTATGATGGTATTTACACTAGTTTTGATTAAGAGTTGTAATTCCACACTTGTAAATTGTTCAAACTTGATTGAAAATATACGAATATTACAAAGTGTATTATAGCGTATATATATCAAAGTGTCGACCATTTGTTTCTATATGGGTGTTATGTATTCTGACATTATTGTCATTTAAATGGTTCGTGTAATGGCGGAGCGACAAGGAGAACAAGGAAAAACGGTAGTAATTGAGGAATTTGCAACAGAAAATAAATGTCACAATATATGAATTCGTTACACTCCATAATTGTCTTAAATATTAAAACGATATTTTTTTTATAAAAAAACTGTCACGATTGCCCTATATTTGACAGGAAGAAAATGTCATCAATTTCAAAAAGATGACATTTATTTTTAAAAAAACTGTCACGATTGACATATCCTTGACATTTAAAAAATGTCATAATAAACGAATTTGCGACATTTTTTAACTATAGTTAATACGCAAATGATAACAGTTATTTGTTGTCATAAAATAGTAATTAACGACATTTATTTTCTGTTATGAAAAAACTTATTGCGACAGTTTTTCAAAACTTTCATGGAAGGACTTTCTATGACTCTCGATACTATGACTGTAAATAACTGTCATGAATTTTATTCGTGACAGAAAATAACTGGTGTCGTAGACCATTTTTGTTGTAGTGAAAATTCTAGTTTTTCTATTTTTAAGGAAATGTAAATGTTATTTGTTCTTAAGTAATGACCTTTACTTGGTTTAAAAGTACAACTTTGGATACTAGGCGTCGAGAGGTTGTTGTCCTATATCTCACCTAATCATACTTAGTCATATGGATCCCGAAGGATAACCATGTGTGATATATAATGACTTCGAGAGAAGCATACCTTAATCATAAGCATGATTGAGTAAGTTATATCGCATCAAGGTAATCATATTACTTAGTCACGTGATAATGCATAGACATTCCTTTACTCACTTGTCGGATACAAGTTAGTTCGCATTACCATTTCTCCATCTTATTCCCTCTTTACAGACTCTCTAGGCTTAGTTTAGTAATTTAGTTGTTTAGTTTACCTTGCATCATTTACATTTGTTGTCCTAGATTATAAGTAATTCTTAGAACTAATGTCTTGAATGAATTCCCTGTGTTCGACTCTAGATCATCTAGGTAAACCTACTGTTTCGTTTGTACCTGGGCAAGCTAGAAAAACTTGTACTCAACGAGGACTTAGTTACTACGGGATATAAAGAGACATAGTGAGCATATCACATGTAGTGAACATGCTCTGTGATGTATCGCCTAGACAAAAATATAAACTCAACACCCTTCATATATTGAGTCCAAGTGAACTAAATAATCACAACCAACCAAGAATGAAATCATTTCCGACAAAGGTTTTGAGAAGTGCAAGGGGAACTCATCGATATGAATTGTGATGAATAATAAACGAAGTGATCCTTGATCATTATGAATTGTCAATACATTGGATGGGCCAAGTTTAGATGATGGGCCTGAATATGAAAAGAGTTTGGATGGGCAGACAGTCACGAAAAATGGTGGGCTAGGCACTTCAAATGGAAATTTGGCCAATGGCTCAAATTTGGTGAAAAATGGTGATATTTTTGTGTCTAGTGATGGTTCTTGTAAACAAACAAATGCTATCAAAGTCTTCATGGGCCTCCCTTTTTGATTCTTCTAGTGGTAACCCACTTCCTTATACTCTTCCTACAACCGTTGATGATGTAGTTCCTTCCATAGAGGTTATTGATCAAGGAGTTCGAGTATGGGAAAATTCCTTAGTTGGGCAACTGATTGATGCAAAAATACCTTATGCCGTTATCTATCGGCTTATTGAGAAAATATGGGATAAAATTGAAATGCCTACGATAACGATTCTTGAGAACAAACTCATTTGTTTCCAATTCAGACGTCCAAAATCTATTAAGTGGATTCTATCCCGTGGACCGTGGCACCTTGAAGGCAAACTTATGCTCCTCCGTAAATGAACTCCAGGTATTGTCCTTGAATCCTTTGTTTTCGATTTTATTCTTGTATGGATAAAACTTGGTAGGATTCCTACGAAGTTATGGACAGATGCCGAATTGACTGTTGTTGCTAGTGCTATAGACAAACCTCTATCTTTAGATCTAGTTACTAAGGAAAGAAGAACACTCTCATTTGTGCGAGTTTGTGTTGAATTAAATATGGACTCTCCATGCCTGCTGAAATTACAATTAATCTTAGGGGAGTGGATTTCATTATGACGGTGAATTATGAATGAAAGCCTATAAAATGTACTTTGTGTTGTGCCTTTTGGCATTCTTGTGGTAAGTGCCCTAGGATTGTGGAGAATAAGGTACATCGGGAGGAGGAAGTAAGAAAGATGGTTTCTAACAAAGAAGAGGATTTGACTAATATGGCATGTGGAGATGTGGTATTGGAGTCCTTTAAATAGTTGGAGGAAGGTGAGATTAATACCTCACCCATTAGGCTTACAAAGGAAAAAGGGTTGGGTAATCGAGATGAGTTTACTTTTTATCACTAGGAAGAAAAGGGACTTAATTTCTGTTCAAGATAGGGGTAAGAGTGTGGATGTGACTGTGTAACTCTTTTAGAAGCCTTATGGAGTTGGGTGAGGGAATCAAGTGGCCTTATCTATAGTGGAAGTCTCCCCCCCCCCCCCCCCTTATAGGTGGATGACACCGCTATGGTAATTAGGGATATGCCCTCAAATGGTAATCTTGTGAGCGCAAAGGCTCCTGATACTTCTTATGATTAGTTGGTGTTCCTAAAATGTGAAGGGTCTAAATAGCCCTATAAAATGTACAACAGTGCTTGATTTTTTGGGCGTGTCTTCAGTGGATTTTTGTTGTCTTCTGAAAACTAGAGTACGAGAGGAAAACTTTGGTTCTATCTCCAGTAGGTTTAGAGAATCATGGGATTTCACTAGTAACTACAGTAGCACTGGGATTGGCCGAATGTGGGTAATGTGGAAGTGGAGTCGCTTCTTTTTTACTCCTTGAGAGGTGGAAGATCAGTTTATCTCTGGGTCGCTAACTGATCTGCTCTCTAGGGATTGTGTAGAGTATGTGTTTATCCCTCTAATAATAATATTGAGCACGCCGTTTGTTATGGCATCGTATAGGTGACGTCTCTTCTGGATGGACGGGGCTAGGTCTTGTCATGGGTAACTTTAATTCCATTATGCTTTATTCTGAAGCTTTTGGTGGTTCTCATGTTATTGGTGATATGGAAGAGCTTAATATGGCTATTATTGAGCCTAACCTAGGTCAACCATCGATTCAGAGCAACTGGTTCACCTGAACTAGTAAGGTCCATGGGTCTAGTTTGATGAGAAGGCTTGATCATATTCTGGTTAATGATAAAGGTCTTGTTGCTTGGCCAAATATGATAGTTAATGTTTTACCCTGGGGCATGAAGATCACTCACCTATTCAAGTCTATCCCAGCATTCAGTAGAGATAAAGGGTAGTTTCTTTTTGTTTCTTCAACCACTGGGTTGAGGAAGCTTTTATTGTGGAGGTTGTCTCATCGGTTTGGGTTCGACATGCAAGGTTTTCTCTGATTGTGAGTTTTACGAGAAATTTATATAATCTCAGGCCTGTACTCCGAAGAAATTTTTGTAAGCACATTCGGGGCCTTAGGAAGAGGTTCGTATTGCTAAAGAATCTATGGTCAACTCAGAGAGAGGTTGAACGAAATCCTATGTCTGAAGTTCTGAGTCATCCCAAGTTTTGGCACTAAGGCTTTTTGGAAAGTTGTTAGACTGGAGGAAGCCTCTATGCGACAGAAGTCCAAGATTCGATGGCTGAAGTTACGTGATCATAACACTATCTTTTCCCATCGTTCTTTGCATTCTCGGTTGAGCAGTAATATTATGCGTTATGTGATTGATTCAGATGGTTCTCAGTTGACTACTCATGAAGGGGTGGCTGTTAATTATTTTTGTAATAGTTTAGGCCAGAATATTGGCTATAGAGAGCTTTCTTCTTAGATTGATGATATTGTTCAGTTTAGGTGGGGTCTGAGGAGTGTTGTTAGGCTTTACAGGCTCTTATTGGGCAACAGGAGGTTAGGAAAGTCTTATTTTCTATGGATAGTGGTAAGGCTTTTGATCCTGATGAGTTTTCTGTTGGTTTCTTCAATGGTGCCTAGGCTATGGTTGGAAGGATTTCTGTGATGTCGTTCTGCATTTCTTTGAAACTTGTCATCTTCTACATAGAGTGTATAGTACTACCATTACTCTTAGTTTTAAACACTGTGGGGTTGAATGAATGGAGAATTTCAGACCTATTTCTTGTTGTAATGTTATTTACAAATGTATTTCAAAGATTTTGGCTGATAGACTTTCTGAGTTGCTTTCTTCATTTATCAGTGGTAATTAGTCTGCTTTTATTTCAGGGAAGAGTATTATTGATAATATTCTTGTTTGTCAGGAGATGGTTGGGGGTTATCATACTAACTCTGGTAAACCTCTGTCTACTATGAAAGTTGATCTACAAAAAGCCTATGATTCTGTTAACTGAGATTTTCTTTTCGAATTGTTAATGGCTATTGGCACCCCTTTAAGGTTTGTGAGTTGGCTGAGAGCATGTGTTACCTCCCCTATTCTTCATTATGATTAATGGCTCTTTAGAGGGGTTTTTCCATGGGAGGAAAGATTTATGGTAGGGTGATCATTTATCTCCTTTCCTTTTTGTGATGGTTATAGAGGTTCTCTCTCGTATGTTGAATCCGCCTCCTCGGAGTTTCCAATTTCACCAGAATTATGAGAAGGTTAGTTTAACTCATCTAACCTTTGCAGACGATCTAGTGATATTTTATGTTGCAGATGATTCCTCTCTGACTTTTATCAACGAGGCTCTTCAGAAGTTTGGTGAGCTCTCAGGGTTATTTTCAAATTTGGAGAAAAGTTCTATCTTTGTTGCGGGGGTTAATACTGAGGTGCTTCTCGTTTAGCTGGTAGTTTGGACTTTGTCCTTGGTAATCTCCCTGCTCGTTATCTTGGACTTCCTTTACTTTCTGGGAGGTTAAGGCCTACTGATTGTGCTCCTCTTATTCAGCAGATTACTAGTTGGATTCGTTCTTGGTATGCTAGATTATTATTATTTGTTGGTAGTCTTCAGCTTGTTCATTCAGTGCTCCGTAGTTTCAGGCTTATTGGGCTAGTGTGTTTGTGCTGCCTGCAAGTGTACACTATGAGATCAATAAAATACTTAGGTCTTTCCTTTGGAAGGGTAACGAAGATAGTAGGGGAGGTGCTAAGTTGGCGTGAGCTGAGGTATCTCCCGTTTGAGTAGGTTGGGCTTGCGATCCATGATGGGCTTTCTTGGAATATTGCTAGTATGTTGAAGATTCTCTAGCTATTGCTGACAAATTCTGGTTCTCTGTGGGTTGCTTCAGTAGAGGCTTATGTTCTTAAAGGAAGATCTCTATGGATGGTCATTTCTGGTGCTGGTTGGTCTTGGTGTCTTAGAGCTATCTTGTGTAAGTGGGATAATCTTAAAGAGCATGTTAGGATGGAGGTGGGGGATGGTAGGCATTACAGAGTGTGGCTGGATCCATGGTTCATGGTGATCCTATCCTTCAACAGTTTGGTGAAAGGGTGATTTATGATGCGGCGAGTCGGAGGGATGCCAGGTTGTTTGAGTTCATTAGTTCAAATGGGGAATGGAGATGGCCATGGGTGTTAAGTGTTGTTATTGTTCTTATTTTTGTCGCTTTGGCTAGTGTTCTTTCTTTTGGTTTTTTTGCTTTATGCATGTCTATGTGAGCCTCAGGCTGTGGGGTCCTCCTTATTGTATAATAATATTATCTTTTTAAAAAAAAGAAACACTTGACATTTTGAATAAATGTTTAAATCTAAAATGTGATAATTAACTTACATTTTTCTTTAGCACTTGCTTTAGCAATGATTTGTGCGATAATAAAACCTTGATTTATTTAAGGTGATTGAAAAAAGATCCCACTCGCTAGATGTTCTAGTCTAACTTTTCAAATGTTTTCATATATCCCCTCACCTAAGTAACAAAAGACATCCTGCGTTGAACTTGTAGCCTTGATCACTTATCGTGCCTCTTTGATTGCATCATATTGGTAATGCCACTGTTTACTCACATTGCATATAGTAGCTAGGCGAGAAAAGTCCAAGTATTGATTAAGTCATGTGTAATGGTTTTGTACTTAATGTTGTAAGCAGTATTAGAAGTACTTGTAATTGAAATATCAATGAAGTCTTGCAATCCATCTAAGCCCAAAAGTAAAATTTTCACGTTCAATTTCTTTGTGATTGCATTTTAATTCTATTTACTAAACTATCGGCACATTACTTCACAAGGAATATCACGTAGAATGTCTAGGTGGTCACATTTCCATTCCATCACATAGAGTAAATCGAACGAGGTTTGACAAGTTGGTATCGGAGCATAAGTTCTTAGAAAAGATCTCGAACTGAGTCATGCATGTAGAGTCAGGTAGTAGTATGAAATTCTAATGTATTGATGCGATATAAGAATTATGGCACCACGAGGAAGGCTAAGGCGAGTCAAGCAAGTGGCAACGAATGTTTCAACTACTGAGAGCGTCGATAGAGCACAAGCATCCAATTAAATTTCTGGTAGCCCACATGATTTAGTGAAGAGGGAAGCTGAGGAAGGCTTGTTGATAACTTCCCTCAGAAGTTAGACAAAAGATTTAGCATTGAGAGGTTAAAGGCATTGAGAGCAACAACTTTTGTAGAACCACTAATCCAGTTGAAGCGAAGAAATGATTAAGCTTGATTGAGAAATATTTTACAGTGATGAACTGCCCCAAAGAGAGAAGAGTGAAATTGACAATGTTTTTGTTGCAAGATAGTACAGATGACTAATGGATCCTCCATTTGGCAAAGACAGGCGGAGAAGGCCTCATTGAGTGGGAAGAATTCAGAAATGCTTTCAAGCTAGCTAGAATAAGTTCTACTATAATTCCTTTTGTGACACAAAAAGAAGCGAGTTTATGCGTTTGGTTCAAGGCGACATGACTATCGCAGAATATGAAAAATGATTTGCTGAGTTGGCTAAGTATACGTTAGCCTTTGTGGTTGACGATATGAACAAGTGCAAGTAGTTTGAAGAAGACTTGTGGATTTATATTAGATCACCACCCACAACTAGAATGGATTGATCTGATTTTTCTAAACTGGTTGAATCTGCCTTGAGAGTTGAAAAATGCATGGTTGATGATAAGAAAAACAAAATTTTGAGGAAAACCCATGCAGTTAAAGCTTTAGTAGCTTGATGGGTGACAAATGATGCAGTGAGATTAGACGCAAACTGCCAAACGTCCAACAATGAGGGAGTTTCAAGACTTGTTCTCCCCATCCCTCTAGTCTCAGAACTAGCTATGGAGGGGGATTTCAGACGCAAAATCGAGGTAAAAAAAAATGAGTTACCTCAGTATGGACGGGGAATGTGCCCTAAGAAAGGTAAACAATCACCTAATGGAACTAATAGTAGGTCTCTTACTAAGTATTTTTATACTCACCTTGTGAGCAACAGGAAGGACATGTGACATGCCATAAGGAGACTCAATTTGCTTTTGCTTTTCCATCATTTGTCTTCCAATATTTCGATTTTTAGAAATTTTATGTTAAAACTTTTATGTCATTTATTTAGCTTTATTTTCTAAGAATTTGTTAAAACTCCTAGACATGTTTTCATGGTATTTTTCTTTAATTATTTATTTTGCAATTTGTGTTTTACGAACTGATATTTGAAATTATTTTAATGAAGAGTTAGTTTTCCTAGTTTCAAGAACACAAAACTGTTATTTATTTTTTAGATAATAACATCAGCTTAGTATAAAAAATTGAGTCGTTACAACTGTATTAACCAATAGATGCCTCAGATCCACTTTTATGAATGATGTGTTCTTTACGAGACTACTAGACCAACTAATGTGTGCTCCTATGGCATCACTAGACTGGCAAAATATGTTTGCTTAATAAGAAGTTAATGGTTCACTTAGTCCTAGTAGTAGGTCCTTACTATATTTTATATACTCATCATTTCCATGTTTTATTGCTCATAATGGGATCAAAAAAGGGAGAGCGCCAATCAAGTAAAATATGTTCTAACGAAAATTACAAAGCAAATTTACACCAACAAGACCAAAAATGAATACAAAAACTTTTGAATCCCCCTAAAAAAATTATTATCTCTCTCTTAAAATAGCATTTTCTCCAAAACTTGATATAGATCAAGAAATCATAATTGAATCAAATGAAGAAGTTGAAGAGATACAATACTTGGAAGTTGAAGAGTTATTTTCACAACCCAAAAGTCATAATATTAAATGTTTAAGGAATTATGTATTTATGTGCTTTTCATTTATTATGGTAGTTGAAACGGCATAGAATTAAATGTTGTGGCCTTTCATTTCATATTTTAATTAGTATAAATAGAGTTGTAATTTCCACATTTTAAAGAAGAGGAATTTGGATGAATGAAATCTGAAAATTCTAGAATGTAGAATTTTTATCTTGTGTGTTTTTGTGATAGAATGCACGAATATTTGAAATATTCAAGTGAGGATTGATCTATCTTACTTGTGGAGTACTTCAAGATCGAGAGTTTATGAGAGTTTTAAAACTTTGTCCGATCCTTGATTTCTTTAATCATCTAAGTATCTTGAATCTAGCCTTTCTTAGGGGTTGAAATCAAATCGGTTTTAGAGCTGTTGGGGTTGTTTTTTTAGTCTTGTTCTTAGATCTAGTGTCTGGGGGTTTTATATAAAAACAGATAGAGAGCATATAAATTATAAAAATCACAATCTTTGATGAGGGAGAACGCATACCTCTAGAAACTATAAAGCTTCACCATCTTGGAAGAGCACAAAGCAAACAACTACTACAGTGTTAGTATATAATTAACATGCAATATATCCTGTACCAAACAGCAACTTAAAGGTATCGATTAGCGACGATGTCATCAAAGAATGAAATAATACAAAGTATATACAAAAGAGGCCATATAATGGGGATTAAAAATCTTCTAATTTATGACAAGGTAACTAATGCTATGGACTTTAAGGAGTAATAGATGTTTACACCAAAAAATCATATTAAAGATGGAAGATCAAGGATTTATTTTGATGATTTTAATCCATTGTTGAAGGTCAGATCATAGCAATTGTAGAAAACTCAGCCAATTCATTACTTCAAGGTGAAAACACAAAACAATATCAAAACTCATGTTGTGATTAAGAAGGATGGCGTAGTGCCCTCAGATCTCATAGTTGAATTCCTCATTGACAGCAATTTGTATTTGATTCACATACTAGCCTCTATTCATGTCCAACCACAACAAAAGAAAAGAAAGGAAAGGGAAATTGTATAATTATTGTATGTATGTTTGTGTTCGGAGAGTGGAAGTGCGAGAGAGAGAAAGAATTGTGCTTGAGGCAAAAGCTAGTATTAGAGGTCAATGCAAATGGTCTAATGCATGAGTTTTTCCATCATTGGACAGGAGGGGACATGCAAGGAAACTTAGTTCAAGCATAATTTAAAGTAATGAATCTTATGTTGGATGAGTTCAAGCATAATTTAAAGTAATGCATAATTTAAACTTAGTTCAAGCATAATTTAAAGTAATGGATCTTATGTTGGATCGTTTTCTAGAGAAAGTAGTGACCTTGGATGCACTCCCCCTCTAATAGCATTTCTAAGACCAATCTTATTTATCTTTCTACTTTACCACTTCTAAAAAAGATCTTATGTTGTGGCATTTCTGTTTAGCCCATCCCAACTTCAAATATATAAAATACCTATTTCCTCATCTTTTTTCTGAAGTTGGTGTTTCTTTCTTATCTTGTGATGTATGCATACGCTAAACAACACCGAGTTTGTTTCCTTTGCAACCCTTAAGCCAATCCTACCTTTCACTCTTGTCCATAGTGATGTTTGGGGACCATCCAAGGTCACTACTTCCTCTAGAAAATGATGGTTTATGATCTTTATTGATGACCATACTCGTCTTACTTGGGTTTTCCTGATCTCCAACAAATCTGATGTTACCTCCATGTTACGGGACTTCTATCACACCATAGAAACACAAATCAATATAAAGATTTCAATCCCCTAGAGTGATAATGGTCGTGAGTTTCAAAACCAATCTTTTAACGAGTTCTCTTTTTTTAAAAAAAGGGTAATATTATTATAATACAATAACAAGAACGACCTCACAGCCTGAGGCCAAGGCACAAAAACGGATAACGCTCACACAGGCATGAAGAAAGCAAAAAAATCAAAATAAAGAACACGAACCAAATAAACAAAATTAAGAGCAATAAACAACACAGAAAGGTAAAACAATAACACAAAACAAAGACAGAACCAAATAGAAGGAATAACAACCCTACAGCTTGGGTACAAGCAAAGAAAGGAAAATAGAACTTCCTCACTATTAATCCCCACAACAAAAATAGAACTTTTCCCAAGATTAGCAAAAAGCCCTGATAGCTCACCAAACTTCTCAAGAGTCTCGTTAATCAAACTTAGAGAGGACTCATCAGCTGCACAAAATATCATTAGATCATCTACAAAGGTTATATGAGTTAATCTAACCTTCTCATAAAGCTGGTAAAATTGAAAACTCTAACAAGGTCGATTCAACATATGAGAGAAAACCTCCATAACCATCCCAAATAAAAAAGGAGATAAAGGATCACCCAGCCTCAAACCTTTTCTCTCATGAAAAACCCCCTCCAAAGAACCATTAATCATAATGGTGAACATCGAGTATGTAACACAAGTTCTAATCCAACTCAAAAATCTCAAGGGACTGCCAATAGTCGTCAACAAGCCAAAAAGAAAGTCCCAGTTAACAGAATCATAGGCTTTTTTAAGATTAATTTTCATAGTACACCGAGGCTTACCAAAGTTAGTATGATAACCCCCAACAAGCTCCTGACATAGAAGAATATTATCTATAATACTCCTCCTAGGAACAAAAGCAAACGAATTACCACTAATAAAAGAAGGAACCTACTTATGAAGTCTATCAGCCAAAATTTTTTAAATACATTTGTAAATAACATTACAATAAGAAATAGACTTGAAATCCTTCCCACGTTCTGCCCCACTCCGTTTAGGCATAAGAGTATTCACTCCATGAGGAAGATAACAGGTCTCAAAGAAATGTAGAACGACATTAGAGAAATCCTCCCCAACCACAGACCAGGCACCTTTGAAGAAACCAACAGAAAATCCATCAGGGCTAGGAGCCTTACCACTATCCATAGAAAATGAGACTCTCTGAACCTCCACTCGTCCAATAGGAGCCTGTAAAGCCTGACAACACTTCTCAGATCACCTAAACTGAACAATATCATCAATCCAAGGAGACAGCTCTCTATAGCCAATATTCTGAGAGCCTAAACTGTTACAACAATAATTAACTGCCACCTGAGCCACCCTTTCATGAGTAGTCAATCGAGAACCTTCTGAATCAACTACAAAATGCATAGAATTACTGCTCAAACGAGAATGCAAAGATCGATGGAAAAAGGCAGTGTTCTGATCTTCTAACTTCAGCCACTGAATCCTGGACTTCTAATGCCTAGGCTTCCTCCAATCTAACAGCTTTCCAAAAAGCCTCAGTGGCAAAACTTGCTTGATGACTTAGAACATCAGACAAAGGATTTTGCTCAACCTCTCTCTGAGCTCTATCCATGGATTCTTTTGCAATCTGAACCTACTCACTAAGGCTCTAAATGTGCTTACCAAAATGTCTTCAAAGGATCGACTTGAAATTATGTAAATTTCTCACGAAACTCACAATCGGAGAAACCCTTGCATGTCAAACCCAAACTAATGAGATAACATCCATAAAAGAAGCTTCCTCAACCCAGTGGTTAAAGAAATGAAAAGAAAACCCCCGTTGTCTCTGTTGAATGTTAGGATAGACTAGAATAGGTGAGTGATCAGAAATGCTCCAGGGTAAGGCATTAACTCTCATATTTGGCCAAGCAACGAGACCTTCATCATGAACCAGAATATGATCAAGCCTTCTCATCAAATCAGACCCATGGAACTTACTAGTCCAGGTGAACCAGTTGCTCTGTATCGATGGTTCAGCTAGGTCAGCCTCACAAATAGCCATGTGGAACTCCTTGATATCACTAGTAACAAGAGACCCACCAAAAACTTTAAAATGAAGCCTAATGGCATTAAAATCACCCATGACAATACTCGGCCCCGTCCATCCAAAAGAGATCTCACTCATACTACGCCACAACAAACGTCTATCTATATTATTACTAGAGGCATAAACACATAGTACCTTTACATGAGATCTCCTAAGAGCGGATCAGTTAACGACCTAGAGACAAACTTATCTTCCACCTTGCAAGAAGTAAAAACGAAGCGACTCTGCTTCTACATTACCCACATATAGTTAATCCCACTGCTAATCTAGTTACTTGTGAAATCTCATGAATCTCCAAACCTACTGGAGATAAAACCAAAATTTTCTTTCTGAATTCTAGTTTCCAAAAGACAACATAAATCCACAGAAGACATGCCCACAAAATCAAGCATCACTTTACACTTGGCTATTTAAACCCCATACATTCCAGGAACACCAAATAATCATGAGAAGTAATAGGAGCCTTTGTTCCCATAGGATTACCATCTAAGGGCATACCATTAAGAAGCATAGTGGTATCATCCACCAGTAAGGATGGGGGGAGTCATCCACTATAGATAAGGACCACTTGTCTCACTCACCTAACTTTACTCTATAAGGATGCCAAAAGAATTTGACATAGTCACATCCACACGTTTTCCTTATCCTGCACAAAAACTAACTCCTTTTTCTTCCTAGTCACAAGAGTAAAATCATCCCAATTACCCACCTCCTTTTCTGTTATAGGCCTAGTGGGGAGCTATTTATCTCACCTTCCTCCAACTGTTTAAACGACTCCAACACCACATCTCCAAAGGCCATAATTTTTAATTCCTCCTCTTTGTTTGAAACCACCTTGCTCACATCCTCCTCTCAAATAACCTTGTTTTCCACAATCTTAGGACACTTACCACCAGAATGCCCAAACGACCAATATAAACTATACTTTCAAGGCTTTCACTCATAATTCACAGTCACAACCAAATCTTCTCTCCTCAAGTTAACCTTAAATTCAGCAGGCATAAGAGAGTCCACATTTAATTCAACACATACTCGAGTATATGAAGATCTGTCTTTCCTTAGTAGCTAGATCTAAAGACAGGAGTTTTCCTACAACACTAGCAACAATTGCTAAACTTTAATCTGACCATAACTCCATAGGGATTTTACCAAGTTCGATCCATATAGAAACAATATAAAAAACAAAGGATTCAGAGACAATACCTAGAGTCCATTTACGGAGGGGCATAGGTTTGTCGCCAAGATGCCATAGCCCTCAGGAGAGAATCCACTCAACAGATTTTGGACGTTTCAATTGGAAACAAATGAGATCGTTATCAAGAATCGTAATCATGGGCAAAAATTTTACCCTAGATTTTTGCTATAAGCCGATGGATGACTACATAAGGAAATTTTGCATCAATAAGTTGCCCAACTAAGGAATTTTCCTACATCCGAACTCCCTAATTAATAACCTCCTCTAAGGGGACAACAACAATTTTATTTCCACTGATTTGTTGGAATTTATGTTCTAAAACTCATAGTTTGTATGCAAAATTCTGTGAAATAAAATTGTTATTGATACTATAATCTGAAAGCCAATAAACTAAATGTTTCTAAGCTATTATGTACACTTGAACTTTATGTACAGACATAAATATGGATCAAGTTTGAGTATATAGCCTGAATAGTCTATAGTATACGAATACGGTTGGGCGCCTTATTCTGAAGACACTATGGATGCGACTCGCTTTGTAGTTAGTACAAACAATGTGATTCTAAATCATTCATGTAGAGACATGGAAGTGGGGGTATCCTATGTAAAGAGTTTACATAAGACTGGAACCATATAAAT
>JBBPDI010065429.1:0-19319 GCA_037974545.1 Cucumis variabilis
AGTGGTTACTATTTTGTAGTCTGATCTTATGCAAACTCATTGCATAGGATATCCTCACTAGTATGTTACCTACACAAACACGTTGGATCATTGCATTTATATCGAATAAAAAGTGAGTCATATTGTCACACTCCAAACCATATTGCGATGAAAATGCCGAAATAGTAGGAATAGGATGTGAGTTTGTTACAACTTTGAAATTTTCTTATCGCAAAATTTTATTCTCAACTCCTTTTATACTATCAATAAACTAAAAAACGCAATGGTGCTCAACCTAAACGATGAGTCTAATAAATACCTACCAAAACGTATACTTTATTACTAACAAGCGTTTGATACATAATTACAATGCTTTGACCAAATAACCAATGCTTAACTATTTCCAAGACGACTGAAGTCATGTAACACCCAAAACTATCAAGTTAATTTTAATTTTTGTTATATTGGATTTGGGGTGTTATGTGTGAAATTGTTTGATTTGTGGAAATTGAATGTTTTGGAATGTTAGGTGATTAATTTTGAAATTTGGGATTTCATTATTAAAATTTCAAAATTTGGATTGGTGTGTTGGTGAATTTAAATGTGTAAAGTTAGAAGTGTTATGACTAATCATTGTTATGTGTTTATATAAAAGTATGGAAGTATAAGGATGATTATATCATGATATAATATAAATTATTAAGAGAAGTATATTATGTTTTTTTGGAAAAGAAAAAGAAAGAAATTTAAAGGTGATGGAATAGGTGGTTAATGAAGAGAGAGAGAAGACACTAATTGGAATAGGAAGAGAAAAATGAATAAGATGAGTGATGTGGGGAAAGTAAATAATAATAATAATCGTATTATTATTATTGTATTTATTTAAAGCCACTCGTGATGCGTTCCAATACTATTCATCTTCCTCCCTTCAACCCTAGCTGCCCCTTCACTGTGCACCTCCATCAGTCGCGAGCCCCATAAAGATGACCCGTTGGAGGAAGCTTTTTCTCCACGGTTGTTCTCCATCTGGCGTCTCCTTTTAATCTCTTTCAATCACACGTCTCTCTCTATTACAAAGCCGAGATGCCCCGAGTCACGCACCACAACCTTTGGCGGATTTTGTTAGTTGACTGTGCAACTCGTTTTGCTGCTGTAAGTTGCTCGTCTGTGTTGATTTTCTGTTATGCTTTGGGCCCAAGCCGCTTCCACCTGGGTGAGCCATACATGCCCGAGTCGTACCCGAGTCGATCTCCTCTCCACAAGCTACTCGTGCAAGTCGATCTCCTCTCTATGAGCCACGTGTTCGAGTCGTTCCCTGTTGTGAGCCACTGTTGGTGAGTTCTTTTGTTGGTAATATTGATTGGGTTTGGCACCCCATTAATCACTCTTTGTCCCAAATAAGTTAAGTTATGGATCTAAGTTGATGTATGTTGCGTGAAGGTTCAAGCATAATTATGGAACCGAAGCTGTGAATTTTTCCAATTAAGGTGGTGTGAGATTCAACCTTAATCTTGGGGTAAGTTTGGATAAGCTTGGTTGCTAATTAAAAAGTAGGGTGATGGTTAGCAAAATTATTAATTTTAATTTTTGTTCATGGTTAGGATTGAGTAGTGAGAGAACCTGACTGACCAATGAATTGTCATATTCTTAGCAAACTCAAGGTAAGAATTTTCCCTACGTTACCCACTTCGAAGCTGTTTGTACCATCTGTATTGTTCAGTGGTGTAACTAAGATAGATAGAACATGACTGTTTGAGATAGCCAGTATATGATTGAGATGCAATATCACTGTTTCAGGATATGATTGAATATGTTTTATTTTAGTTATGTTTGACTGAGCTAAAATGTGATGTTATGTTGAGCATGCATAGGCTATAGTGTTTTGTTATGCTTGCTTGTTGGAGTTGTACCACATGGGTGTCCCTTAGGGTTACCACCTATGTATGCATGTGTGGTTAGTTTGAGATGTGATTCGGCGGGCTAACAAACATATAGTGAGACAAATAGTGAGTCTCTTACTGAGTATAAATTATACTAACTCTCTTAAATATTTTATTTTCAGGTAAGGGAATGAACAAGGGTAAGCTGGCAAATGATTAGAAGTGACAATGGTTCACCATAGGGAATAGTTCAAGTTCTTTTTTCGCACTTATATTTCAATAGTTATGTCTTCAGAAGTTTGTTTCAAAACTCAGGTTTAATTATTTTAAGTATTTTTCTCTATCTTAAGGGCCCAAACTAGTATTTTGATTTGCTATATGACTATTGAATTAATTATTTTGTTTTCCCAATTATAGATATCTTATTATTATTTTAGCTAGTTTCTGAAAAATGTTTAACTAAGTTTTTAGTATTTCTTTTTTTTAAAAAAAATTGTTTAAATGGTAATGTCTCCAGCTAGTGGAAAAGTTGGGGCGTTACAAGTCATCTCCTTGCAAATCCTTCAACCTTCTTCTCTAGTTGGCCTAAACACCTAATTCTGAAAGATGAATTTTTTAAAGAATAAGTCTAAAAAACTTAGTGAGGTTTTATGAAATTGTTTTCCCAATACCTTTCTTTATGCTTAACAAACACATTCATAACATAACAATTTCACATAAACACACATTAGTTAATAGTTATTTCTTTCGCCAAGGATCCTGAATCGTTCTCTAAGCTTGACTCATTACCTTGCGTTTGACTATTGTATCAACAACATCTGAGAACATACAGATTTGTCCTTGTTGCTCAGATCGCTAAGCTTTATACGCTCGTTTCAACGCATAAGCCAGCTTCTTATCACCATGTAGTGCGCACACTCCATGGTGGTCTTGACTTGTTATATGCATATAAAAGTTAGCATCATCTCAAAGAATCAACTAATGGTTTGAAAACCATTTCATAGCATGGAAATCGTAATCATCAAATAAGGCTTTAATATTTTAAATCATGCTTGAACACATAAACTTTTCATAGAAATCTCTTTTTGAAACACTTTCTCATTAGAAATCATCTTTCAAAATAATAAAGTGGAATCACAAAACTTTTAAGAAGAAAACCACTCACAACACTTTAACAAAAATCCTCCTCTTCCTTCTCTTCTCGTGGAACCTTCTCACAAAACAAATCGTTGTACATAATATTTTGTTTTTCTTCTTCTCAACAAAGCAAAATAGTAGCATTTTTGCTTCTTTTTTTTTTCTTACTTGATGACCATGTCCTCTATTTACAGAGCCCTTCAACTATCTTAGTCATGCTTAAACTCTTCTTAGTTTGGCATCTCCTGCTTAAAACTTTACGTGTGTAAATTTAATACTCAATCCAACCATGTTTTAACTTCTTAATCTTACACGTTAACCTCTGTCAAATGAGATTTGACATTTTCTTAGTTAAACCTTATTTCTCGCCTAATCCCATACCTCAAGGAAATTTAACCACTTAACACTTCTTGCAAATAATCTTATTGTGTGGTTATATTTTTTTACCTTCCTCGCGAACTAACCAACTTTTACTCACTTAGAACACTTATCGCGAACTTAAACTTTAAGGCTTCCTCACAGACTTGGTTCTTTTGATTCTTAAAGATTCTACTGTAAACCCTTATTTTCTCAAAACCTCCTCGCAAATTAACTTCTTAATTGTAAAACTTATATTAACCATAAAAGATTTTATTGCTAATCCTTTCCGCGGATTTATTCAAATGCCAATTTCTTTAATACTTTTAGTCAAATTTTACTTCCTATACTCAAATTAAAAACGGGTGTCACACGTACCATAGTGTTACTAGGATAAGGTACCCAACCTAATCCTTATACTATAGACCATTTAAGTTGATCTCGAAGATTGATCCCTATATGTCTCTACATATTATTCAAGACTAATCAAATAGCTCAGGATATTAGTTTATTGGATTTAGGTTATTAAGACAAAACTACCAATATAATAAATAACGATGATTGAAATTATAATAATAACACTTTATTAATAACGGTCAATGGACTACATTTACTATCTATGAGTTTTAGAATATAAAACCCAACAGTTTTGATATTGGTAAAGGATCGTATAATCTAATCTCAATAATCGTTGGATCCTATACATGATCGTTTACCATATTTGCACAATCATTTAAGATATATTACAAGGATAAACGATCGTGCAGTGAGATATACCTTAAACGATCGTGTTGACCATGGTTAATGATCGTGCTGACCATAGTAAACGATCGTGTTAATCGTGGTAAGCAATCATGTAGTTGAATGTAAATTATTATGAAAAACTTCAAATCTAACAATCATGTGGACTAAAGTAAATGATCATGTTGATCATTTAAAATGATAATTCAATGATCTTGATATTCTCGAATATGAGCAAGATGAAGAAGAATATTGAAAAAATTGTGAAATAGCTTCAAAGCATCTTGTCGAAAATGAAGAAGATGAAATAAGAATTTTAACAGAAGAATAAATTGTTTATAAATAGAAGAAAGAAAATCTGGACGAGAAGATGAAGAAATCACAAAGAATATGAATAAATCGCAAAGAGGAAGAAGAAGTGACGAATCGTTTCGCAATATTTTAGGAAAAATTTGGAATTTATGAAAATACAATGGTAGTTTCATGAGCTTTTATTTTTTGTTACACGAGTCGTAAATATTTTTGAATTTTGTTACATTTATGTAAACTATCCTTTGTAACGTGGAAAAAGTTGGATTAACAATTTTTTTTGGTGAAAGGATTCATTTTTCTCTGGCTCTGCTTTGTTAGTGTAACGATCCAACTCTTTTTACTGAGTTGAGGTCATTACTCAAAAGACTAATAACAAGAGACACTTTCTTGAAAAGAGGAAAACAAAAATTATAATGAAATTTATATTAAATAAATGTTCGAAAGACATAAAATTTACAAAATTTCAGTAAAATACTGTGAAAACATGACTCGCAGGTAACAATTCTTTAAATAAAATAAACTTAAATAAATAGGATAAAAAATTAATTAAAAATGACTAAAACAAAATATTGAAAAACTAATAGATAGACGTGGAAGCAGAACTATGTCTTTATATGGCATGTCATGGCTCTTCTTGTAGCTAGCCAGCTTTTCAGATCGACCTTTATACCTTTTCCTGAAATATTAAGTATAGAGAAATAGTAGTACATAAAATATACCAAGTAAGGGACCCAATACTAGTCCCGTTAGGTGTCTATTAACTTCCCATTAGAATCACATGAGGAGCTATCCAAAACTATCGTGTGCCTGATGTAACATGCACAATCTCGTGATCTAGAAGGAACACTCTCATCTGTCAGTGATCTCGAAAGAAAACTCTCATCTGTTAGTGAGCCTGAAGGAGCACCTATGATATCGAACTATAGTGATCTCGCCGAACTAGTTATAAACATAACATGACAAACTGGTGGTCGACACATACAGTCATAAATATACGAAAGATGGTGATCCCAAGGAACACCCATGTAGGTATAACCTTAATGGCCAAAGTTAACAAAACGCCATAGTTTATAGCATATAACAACATGATAAACATGCCATGAATATCAGTCATAGCCTCCTTAATCATGTGAGTAATATATCATACGTAATAAACATCATAAACATGACATGAATATTAATCATAACGTCTTTAATCGTGTGATTAATATATCGTGCATCATAAACATGACATGAATATTAATCATAATGTTTTTGATCATCTGATTAATATATCATGCATCATGAACATATCAGTCATCCATATCAATCATCAATCTCAACACGTTATACATTTTATCTTTGTCAATTAATAACGAAAAATACATGCAAACTCTTAAAATTTAATTTGAAGGTTTAGTTGTACAATCTCTTACCTGAGAGATTAGTAAAACAAAATACTCCATAGCTTACAATAATTTTTTTTTATTAAATCGATCTCAAAATTGAGGTTGAAACCAATTCAACCTTCATGGAAAAACTCATCATTTAAGTCTTCAAGATTTGTCAAATGAACTTTTCAAATGCATGCAACCAAAATAAATTTCAATAATAAACTTGGTAAAGAAGATGAAGAATCTTTTTTTTTTTTTCTCTTTTCAATCTAAGCATTCCAATGCTATTTATAAACATAGATTTATAAACTCAAATAAAAATAATAATATCTATCATTATTATTTCCTTTTCTTTTTAGGAATATATATATATAAGATTAATTTTTATAAATATAATAAACCGATAAAATATTTACGACTCGTGTAACAAAATGAAAAAACCCATGAAACTAGCCATTTTTAAAAAATATTACAGGTTTGTCATTCATTTTCATCGTCTTTCTTATCTTCCTCTTTTATGATTTTTTTTCTTCTTCCCATCACTTTTTTTTCTTCTTTTTTTTTTCTTTTCATCTTCTTTTTCTCTTCTTTTTTAGATTTTTTTCAAACTGTTATTTGGTTGTTCCAAATATAAAAGATTGTGAAAAAAATAGTTGAAATATTGGATAGTCAAATCTAAATGATCATATACCAAAATAGCCCAATATAAACGATTGTGTACAAAGAATCCTAAAAAATCGTTTTAGCCAAATCTAAACGATCGTGTTTCAAATATAAACGATCGTGTACTAAATCTAAACGATTATTTTCCAAATATAAACAATCGCTTTTCAAATATAAACGATGACATTCTAAATATAAACGATCGCTTTCCAAATATAAATGACCGCTTTCTAAATCTAAACGATCAAATCTAAACAAACATGAAGGAAAGAATTATAGTCAAATCTAAAAGATAATTTTTGAAATACTAAATGATTGTTTTTCAAATATATTACACGGGCGCTGGATGCCAATTAATCGGGACATTTATGGAATTTTCCATTATGTTCAAAATTATTCTATACTGTGTAAATATTTTTCTACTTTGTTATATTTTTTAAAAGTCTCCAATATATAATACCAATATATACACATACTTTTATTCTCTTATCTTCGCTCAATCAATTCGTTAAATGCACAAAATCTTAAGCATTTATAACCAATAATAATAATAATAATAATTTATTGTTATTATTATTATTCTCTCACCAAAATATATAATAAACATATATATTTATTTAAACCCTTATTCCATTTCCTAATTAAATCTATCATCTTTTCTCATCCAATCAAATGAACAATCTATCTCCTCATTAATTATTTTATTTTCCAACAATTAAAATTATATTCCATCATGCAATTACTTTTACTTTTCTATATTAATTATTTATACAAAACCAAATAACTAATATCATATTCCACCAAAATTCCGAATTTTTAATTAAATATATATATCCATATCTATATATATACCTAATTGTCGATTAATTTTCATAAATAAAAAAAAATAACAAAATATTTACGGTCCATAGAACAATTTAAGAAAAGGTCATTAAAGCTAATAATTTTTTTCAGAATTTCATATTTGCCCTTACTGGTTTATAATGATTTTTCAATTTCGATTTTGAATCTTCTTCCCAATTTCTTCTTAAGCATTCTCTATTCTCTCTTCATTGTGATCTTTGACAATATTCTTTCTTTTCATCATCTTTCTTCTTCTCTTCTACAATTTTTCTTTTATTTTTTTTCAAATCGTTATTTGATTCAAGATCGTGTATCAAATATACAATATCTATTTTCTTTAATTTTTTTAAATTGTTATTTGGTTGTTTAAATTATGTGACAAATATAAAAGATTGTATAAAAAATCGTTGGGATATTTGATAGCCAAATCTAAACGATCGTGTATAGCTAAATTTAAACACCAAAGAATCTTTTAAAAAATCGTTTAGATTTAGCTTCCTAAATTTAAACGATCAAATCTAAACGATTATGTACAAAAATAGCCAAATTTAAACAGTCGTCTAAATTTTTAAAAAAATCATTTAGATTTGACTACTCAAATTTAAACGATCAAATCTAAATGATCGTGTAAAAAAATAGCTAAATTTAAATGATCGTGTACCAAAGAATCTTTAAAAAATCGTTTAGATTTGACTGCCTAAATTTAAACGATCGTATAAAAAAATAGTTAAATTTAAACAATCGTGTAGCAAAGAATCTCTAAAACAAATTTTTAGATTTTGCTACCCAAATTTAAATGATCAAATCTAAACGATCATATACCAAATAGAAACAATCGTTTTCAAAAAAATCTTGAAAAAAATCGTTGAGATTTGACAACTCAAATTAAACGATCAATCTAAACGATCGTGTACAAAAAAAATTATTAAAAAAATTATTTAGATTTAGATTTGATGGTTTAGATTTGGGAAGCCAAATCTAAACGATCAAATCCTAAACGATCATTTTTTAGATCCTAAATGATCATTTTCCAAATACTAAATGATGGTTTTCCAAATATATTGCGCACACCGGATGCCAATTAATCGGGGACATTTTTGAAATTTTCTATTGTGGGCCTGTGAGTTTTTTCTATTTTTGAAATTGTTCTATAGTGTAAATATTTTGCCACTTTGTTTTATTTCTTAAAATACCCCTCAATTCTAATACCACCAAAACCAACATTTTCATTCAAGATCCCAAATTAACTCAAATTCTCAATTCTTTTAACTAACAAAATCTTCTCTAATAAATAAGTTATTATTTTAAAATATCATAAATTCCAACATGAATTATTTTAACCCAATTATTAAATGTGAGTTCCAATTCTTAATATAACACCCAAATAATTTAAGATACTTAATAAAAATTCTTTAAAGATTTGGGTTGTTACATTTCTTTTCTCAATAATTATATTTCAAAATATAATTATAAATTTTTCTTTTAAATAAATTATATTTCTTCTCTTTCATTATTTACCCAATCATATCAACTTATCTCTGCAATGAATAATTATCTTAAATAATAATTAATTTTTCACAAATAGAATTATTTTTACTATTTTTCATAATAATTATATATATAACCACGTATACATACAATTATCAAATCTCTATAAAAAATTTCCACCCTTCAATTTAATTAAATAAACACCCAAATTATTTAATTAAATTTAATCTCAATGACACCAAAAATCCAGTTCTACTAAATAATTAAACATTCAACCAACAAATATTTAAGTAATTCTAATTCCACAAAACCATCAATTCTAAATCAAATATTTCAAATTAACACCAAGACGTTCCAACATAATTAAATAAAATTAAGATAATTAAATTTAATATTACCTTAATTTTTGGGCGTTACAATCTTTCCTTTTTTGAGAAACTTTCGTCTTCAAAAGTTCTAATCCTCAAACAGCTCGGGATATTGAGCTCTCATGTCATAATTAATAACATTTTCTACCAAATTCCAAAAACTTTAATTAAATATGTATACCCATGTATATATATTTGATTAATCCAACACATTACACCAAATCAGTTTCTTAACTTCTAATTTTAAGTAATCTAACACCAAATAAATTTCATAACTTTCAAACTTCATTTAATGTAATGCACATAATAAGTTACTTAAATTTTTTGGGATGTTACAAAATTTTGATCTTACCATTTAATTATAACTATTCAAAAAATTTAAATATTATTAGCAGTGAAATCAGTGTTATTAAAAATGAAACCTCAAAATTTAGTTGTGCATGTAGACAAATTCGAAAGAACAAAAGGCCCAAAATCAATTTTTCAAACCCAACTTTTAAAAGTTAAACCTCGTTTAGTTTTTATGTGTACAAAAATCACCATTTTCAATGGCTACTCACTACTACAAATTTGGTCTTCTTTGATATTCAAAGCACGTTAAAAAATGTCTACTTTGATGGTCTTTGCCCATCAAGCAGGCAAATATCAAGAAAGTCGACCATCAAGAATGTCATCAAAAACTTTGTCTTGATGGTATTGACCATCAAGAAAGGATACTTTGATGTTTTTTTGCCTATTAAGAAAACTGAAAAGTTCATCAAGAAAATCATTTTCTTTGATGGAAAACTCTTTCAATACCATTAAGAAAGGAGACTTTAATGTTTTTTGTCCATCAAGAAAAGTATAGTCCATCAAGAAAATCGATTTACTTGATGGCCAAACCATCACTTCTTTTTCTTTTCTCACTCACACCTTAGCTCCATGCTAATTAGCATCTTCATGATCTTGATATTGATTTCCTCCTCAATGATTCTTGGACTAAAAATTGGAACGTTGAAATTCAAATTTATAAACACTCACACCTTAGCTCCATGCTAATTAGCATCTTCATGATCTTGATATTGATTTCCTCCTCAATGATGCTTGGACTAAAAATTGTAACGTTGAAATTCAAATTTATAAACAGCATAGGGGTGGGGATTTGAACTCGGGACATCTTGTTCCTAAGTACATGTAGGTGCCAGTTTTGTTTAGCTCATGTTGTCCAACTTCTACAAATTTTAAAAACCCTAAATTACAAACTTTCAAGGGTCATTTTTAAAAATAGCAAAATAAATTAAAATATTAAGCTATAGCAAAATTTTGGATTCTATCACTGATAGTCTTCTATCACTATAACATATCAATGACTATCAATGATAGAATTTGTTATAGGTTATAAATATTTTGTAAAATTTGCTATTTTTGAAAATTTTCCAACTTTCAATTCAACTCATTAAAGTTGAACACAATAACTAATTTGATTTTGATAAAGTCACTTATTTCAATCTAATTATAATTACAAAAGTTAACTCTTAAAAAAGTAATATTTTATTATTGATGAATAGAAAGTAATGATTGAAAAAAAATAGAAAAAATTTAAGAATATTATTGATGAATATTGTGTTTTTTGAGATCGATAACGAGGGTTCAAATTTCGTGCTTCGTGAAAAATAGTTTTTTTCTTGATGTGCAATGTCCATCAAGATATCATTTTTCTTGATGGGTCTTGCCCACGATCTTATCATAAACCCAAAATTATAATTTTTTTTCTTGATGGACCTTGTCCATGCTCTTTTTTTTTTCTTTGTCCATCAAAAAACACTAGACCCATCAAGAAAATTCTAAACCCATCAAGAAATCCAAAACAAATATCTTAATTTATTTTTATGATGACCATTGTAAATCAAGAAAATTCATCCTTTGATGAGCCTTGTCCATCAAGAAAATCTAGCTAACTTGATGGGCATTGTCAGTCAACTAATAAATTATCCTTAATGTCTATTGTCCATCGAAAAATAATTTTCTTAACGTTTGTGGACCATCAACAAAACTAAGGAATCTTTGTCCATCAAGAAAAACAAGAATCCACATTTTTTACATTTTTTTGTATTTTTCAACAAAATAATGAGACTTTTCTTGACATACATAACCGTCAAGATAAACATTGTATCAAGAAAAATATTTTTCTTTATGACAAAGCAAGAAATCAAAATTTGCTTGAGTCAAGAAAGACCAAATTTGTAGTAGTAACTGTCGATCAAACCTTCGTTCATATCTAAAAAGAACTGGTTTAAAGAAATATTTATAACACTTACTCTTACAACTATTACTATGATGGTGTAGCAATAGCGACAAGTTCGGATCGATAAGAAGAAAAGCACAAAAATTTATCTCGTTAGGTCAATTCTTTAGTTATCATTGTATAAATGGAGGGTATGGTGTGGATAGAGATAATATACAAGATAAAAAAAACAAGAAAGTAAAGTTGAGGGAAAAATAACTATAAATAAAAAAGACCTAGTTTTGAGAGCAAATGGAATAATCTTAAGCAATTTCGTTCATTGGAGTTAATTAAGCAAACATTCAATTTATGTGATCACAAGAGCTAGGTTGACACAACTTCTAACGAAGGTAGACAACTAATTAACTAATAATGAGCCAAGGAAGTGCCCTACTTATCGATTAAAGTATAATCCCTAGTTAAACTTTATGCATAAATCTTTTATGAGTTCTATGTGGTCACACTTTTAATACAGAGTCGTTCGTAAGTAATTTTATTTTAAATATTTTTATTTAAATAAAAATTTATTATAAATATTTTTTTATAAGTTAATGCAAACATGACTTAGAATATGTTTAGAATACATTTTCAAATGTTTAATTGAAAAAAGTTATACATTATCAAAAAAATTTAAGTATTAGATCACCACAAAAACTAGATGATCTTTTTAAAGATAGAATTTGTAAAATACCTATAGGATAAAACTTGAACTCGATTTTTATAAAAATTACTTTTAAGTTCTTATAAAAATTCTTAAGATTACCAAAAACATCCCAAATGTTATCACCTCACATCTCCAATACTACCATGGTTAGCACTGTCCCTCCATTGCCCAACTTCAAGCACTGCTACCGACAAGCTAGCAGCACCAGTACCCAAGTCTAGGCACCGCTCCTAGCCAACTTTGGCAATGACCAACTTCCACGATCTGTATTTTAAATTATTGGTACATAGTATTTCTAGTTGTCCTTCTTATCAATTTGGTATTAATCATAATATTTTTAGTATAAAACAAATCAAACAAACTTAAGAAATTAAAGAGTTAACAAACACTTATCAAAATGTTTAAATGAAAATAATTTTTTTCATCTAACAAATTACAAACAGTCTTCTAGGACTAATTTGAACTGATTTAAAAAAATTGTTTTAAAGAAACTCATTTTTATTTCAGCATTTTTTTATAAAAGTTGTTTCAAGTACCTTTCAAAAATTATTTTTAACGTTTGTTAAATAGTTAATTTAAATTTCACTGAGTAACTATTTATTGAATCTTTTTTTATAAATAATATGATTTTTGAAAGTATTGTAAAAAATAGGTTTGGGCAAAAAGTATTGACAAAAATGAGTGAGTTTGGGCAAAATCGTAGATCCAGTCCACGACTTTGTTGGGCAAAATCGTGGACCCCGTTCATGACTTTGGTGAGGTGGCCATGTGGGCCCCACATCTTCTTTCATTCATTATTTATATATAATATATTATACGTGGGTTTCACGCCCTATTAATTTTCATTATTTTATATATATACTAATTCACATAACCCCTCAATTCTAAAAATATCTTACCTATTAAAATTAATATCAACTTTTCAATTTTAATTTATTCTTTACTTTTTATATATATATATTAAATATCTCAATATTCAACTTTTCTTATTAAATTCATCTTTCATAATTTAATTTGATTATTTCTTAATCAAAATTATACATACATTTATTTTTCAATTTTTTAAAAAAACGTATGTATTAACAAAATATGCTATTAAAAAATATATTAAACAAATTAAAATAGTAATAATAATAATTAAGAGAAGTTGAAACTTACCCTAAAAATAATAATTGAATATATATATATATACTAATTCCCCAAATACTCTCCATTCTAAAAAAATTCATGTCCATTGTTATGATTCTTATAGTTAACTTTCAATTTTATTTTTTTCCTTTATTTTATTTTTCTATATATTAAAAGATCCCAATATTCAAATTTACTTATTAAATTCACATTTCCTAATTTAATTAGATTATTTCTTAACCAAAATTATACATAATTTTTTTAAAATTTTTTTAAAAAACACATATATTAACAAAAATATGTTATTAAAAATATATTAAATAAATTAAAATAATAATAATAATAATAATTTTGTTTCATATATTTTTTAATAGCATATTTTGTTAATACATGTGTTTTTAAAAAAATGAAAAATAAATGCATGTATAATTTTGATTAAGAAATAATCAAATTAAATTATGAAAGATGAATTTAATAAGAAAAATTGAATATTGAGATATTTAATATATATATAAAAAGTAAAGAATAAATTAAAATTGAAAAATTGATATTAATTTTAATAAGTAAAGATATTTTTAGACTTGAGGGGTATGTGAATTAGTATATATATAAAATAATAAAAAAGAATAAGGCGTGAAACCCACGTATAATATATTATATACAAATAATGAATGAAAGAAGAAGATGTGGAGCCCACATGGCCACCTCACCAAAGTCGTGGATTGGGTCCACGATTTTGCCCAAACTCACCTATTTTTGTCAATATTTTTGGCCCAAACCTATTTTTGACAATACTTTCAAAATTATATTATTTTAAAAAAAGTTTCTATTTATTTTATATTTTATATTTTTAAAATTAAATCTATAAACATTCTTTTTGCTTCTCTATATTTGGCTTTGGCTTTTACTTGATATTTACCTTTTATCATTATTTTCAAAATATTGATCCAAAATTTTATAAAATAAAAATAATTGTTCTTAATAAACATGTATTCACGGATGGAATACATATACATATTTGAGAATTTGACTAAACATTCAGCAACCATTATGCTTTTATTCTTTCATGCTTATTTCAAAAGGATATCTTTCCGAGTTGAGGTAATTACAAAAATGTGGAAAATAGCAAAATAAATAAAATATTTACATTTCTATCAAATATAAGATATTTGAATAACAAAATAAGTTAAAATATTTACAAGTTATATAGCAAAATTTTGGATTCTATCATTAATAGTCTTCTATCATTCTATCATATCAATAATTATTTGATAGAATTTGATATAGATTGTAAATATTTTGTAAAATTTACTATTTTTTAAAAATTTTTCACATATATTTATATATAGGTCTAGTTTTCTCAGTATTTTAATTTGTATAATTAGAAAAAAATACAGGTGTCCTACTTGATGAGTCTTCATATGATCGTGTCAAGAGTTCACGTATTCTGAGAGATTATTTGAAAATTGGTTTTGAAATTTATTGGTCGGTTTAAATCATTTCCAATGAAGTTAAAAGTTTAATCTCAAACATCAAGCCAAGCAAAATCTTTTTCAACCAATTTTCTCAATACTACATATTATGACAAAAAAGTGAACTGGTTTTATAGCTTAGAACTATCGGAATAACACTACTTATTCATTAAATCTCTCATTTTGTAGGAAACTATAATCAAGACGAGGGAATGAGTCCAACATGACAGGAATCTGTTAATTCGAAGCAAAAATGGACGAAAATAAGCTAAAACAAGATAGATGACATTTTCTTAATTTTTCTAATGTTCAGCCCATCCCAGCACCGTGACCTAGCTAGCTTGGCACCAAAAGACAGTATCTAACAAAATGGCATTGTTGCCCGAGATTCTTGGCAATAGCCCTACAACAAATTAACCTTTTAATAACATTTTTTAATAACATATACTATAAAATGTTATTAATGAGAAAAACAAAAAGAAAAGCGTGTGGGAATTAAAAAAAAGAAAAAGAAAAGAAAAGAAAAGCGTGCAGAATTGAAAACGTTATTATTAAAAAAAATTAAAAGCGAGAAAAAAAAAACCCTTTTCTTATTCCAAATTCTCTTTTTCATTTTTCTACTTTCCCAATTTCCACTTCTCACAGTCCCCTCCCTCGATTTTCCTCTTCTCGCAGACTCATCCTCTGACGCTGCTACCATCCAACATCACTGCTGACTCGTCGCACTCCTTGCCGAACAGCTCCTTGCTCTCCAACTAGTCACCCGAAGGGGTAACTTCTTTCTTCTCTTCTTCTGACTTTACCTTTATTTTCTTCCTTTTCTATTCCTTTCTCTTTTGGTAGGTTTATTATAATGTTTTGATTTTTTAATTTTGAAACTTTTATAATTAATAAATCTGGCCATCGCTTTATCTTCCTTAGTCTTCTCTCCACTCTTCCATTAATTCTCTTTCTTATTTTCTCTTCCAATTCTTCATCTTTCTCTTGATCTTCCTCAACCGTAGCTCAAGAACCAGTTCACGTCCTTGTCACTGGAGTTGCATGTAACTCTACGACTATAAAACATTCCATTTCTTTCCTTTTCAGCTTTGTTCAGGTTCTAAAACTTGATCAAAAATCATTGTTTGATTTTTATTTGCTTCCCTTCTTGTTTTCTTTTCATTTTTGTGTTTCTTTGCTCGAGATTTGTTACTGTTGCTAAGTGCATCTAGTTTTTGGCATTTAGTTTGAACTTGAGATCAGATATGTTGTCTGTAGTTTATTTCTTAAGTTTATGTTGTGAAATTCTAGCTTCTTTGGTGTTTTCTTAGTTATGTTTAGTGAGATTTACAGTTGTGAGTGTTCAAAGATTGAGACAATGATGTGGATTTACACTATGAATCTGTGTATAGCTTATGGAATTGTTCTTACTTTGGAATCTGAATATTAATGAGAACAATCTTATCTATTTTAAGAAGTCAAAAATTAAAACAAAAGCTTAAAATTTAAGGCACAATTGATCTTTTTCCATTAGAAATTTGTTGAACTTTTGTCCATATATGGATGGAATTCCCGAATAGAAAGTATATCTCTTAGTTTGATGGATAAATGATCGTACTAACATAAGTTCCAACGGAAAGGTATTCTCAGTTAAAGTTAGGAGAAGTAATATTTCAACCATTGTTGAAACTTTGGATAAAGTTTACAATCTGGACTTGTTTTTGTAAATTTTGAATAGTTAGAGTTAAAGTGGTACATAGGAACTTTTTGGTTCTTTTAGGAGTTAAGTGTCAGATACACATGTTTTATGAACGTTTTTGGTTGCATCTTACATTTGAGATTCAATACTTCTTTTAAAAAATTTAGGTTGTTTTGAGAGGCAAAGTGCTACTTACCTACTTTTATGAAATTTTATCTTTATTTTGAGAAAAATATGTAAACTTTTATCTTTATATTGAGAATGAAAATGACACTTATGCACTTTTCATTCGTTTCAGGTGTTAAAGTATTGCTTTGAAACTTAAGTATTTTTTAGAAACTTTTTATGAGAGTTGAAGAGACATTTAAGCATTTTTTTCGTTGTTTGAAGTGTTAAAGCATTTTCCATCTAATTATTTAGCATTAAGAAGGAAAAGAAATATCTCATTTTGGGATTAATATTGGATGGTGTGGAAAGTATATATAAATAGGCCTTTCAAGTGTGATCTTCTCTCTTTTTCCATACACGAGCAAAAGCTACAGGAAAAATATAACTCTGATGTTCTCTCTTTTTCTCTTAGATGCTCGATGAAGAACTTGATGAAGGAGAATAACACAGATTAAAAAAAGAGAATATTGAAAAAAGGCCTAAAGGTAGAAAGAACATAGAAATTTAAGTGGTATGGCCAAAATGCCTACATCTACTGGACAACGGGACTTTCTTTTTCTTTATTGTTTTCAATCTTGTAGAGAATTTATACAAGCCAAAAAAGTCAAACTCTCTTCTAATTTCTTTTTTTATAGACAAAAATATAAAAAGGATTGAAAACGGTTGTGTGCTGTTGGTTATAACTCAAAAAAGGTTTTTTTTTTCATATCAAATCTTCTGTTCAATCTCCACCTTTGTAAGCAAGAAGTGAACCTCCAATATGATTTCTTCTTCTGTCCATTTTTTAGGTGACTGGAAGGCAATTACATCAAGGTAGTAGACAAACTTTTTGTTGTGTAACTGACTTAGTCAACATATCAGAGATATTATCTAAGGTATGTATCTTCACAACTACGATTTCTCCTTCCTCTATTTCTTCTTTGATAAAATGATATGTAACATCTATATGCTCAGTTTAGTTATGAAACTTATGACTTTTAGATAGTAAATTGTGCTAAGATTATCATAATATATTCTAATTTTTGTCTGCTTAATCCCAAAATCACCCAGTAAACCCTTTAGCCATTGGCCTTCTTTCAATACCTCTAGCAAAGCAATGAACAGTTTTGATAATGCTACAATTGGTTGAAGAGTTGTTTTCCAACTCAAAAGATTATTATCCAATAGAAACACATAGTTTGATAGAGACCTCCTTTTATTTATGTCCCCTGCAAAATTTGCATCCACAAAATCGCAAAGCTCTTCATTAAAAGGATCATTCTCCTTGTAAACTAGTCTTGAACTCTGAGAATACTGTAGAGCTTGATTTTTTTTGTCATATGGTGTAATCTTGTTCCTCTAGTTTTTGCAATTTTTTGTGCACAAGTTAGATTGTTAAACCTTTTGTTAGATTTTCTTTTGGCAAGAACAACTCAACTAAGAGTCGTTGGTACTTTATTCTAGATAGCTGCCTCCCTCTTTTTTTCTTGCAGTATTTCATTGCTTATGTTTCTTTATTGAACATTTTATGCATGGTATTGAGTACATTTTATGCATGGTATTGAGTCATTGAAAACTATGTTTGATTGATTTCTAATTTTCTTTGTGAACCTTATTATAAGGAGCATTAATGGTAGTCTTGTATCATTTGAAAATTTATAACCAATCGGAATTTTGAATTATTTAATAGAAAAGAACAGAAAAAAGAAGAGAAAGGAAATGAAATAAAAAGGCAGTATAACTCTCTTTAATATAATGAGTACATCTTGAATAGGTTTCCCTCTATGCTATAATTTTTTATATACAATGTTTTGAAATTTTATTAAGTTTAAACTAAAGATGTAGAATTTTAGTTTTTTTTTATGAATTTTTACATTCTTTACTTTTACTTTCCAATTTCTTCCAACAGTTTGAGCCTCAATGCTCTTATTCTTGGCCCATTCTTAAGATGTGCTTTATTCAGTTTTTTTAAAGAGAAAATATTACTATTTGATACTTTTTCTAGTTAAAGCATATTATCCCAATTTCCTTGTTTAGGCTTGAATTGTACTTGGTTTCTTCTCTCTTTCACATTGCTTGAATTATGTTAAGTTCTTATAATATGTTATAATTGTCATTTTTTCTCCCAGTTTATTCATAAAATGTGCTTTGTATATGGT
The DNA here is from genome assembly GCA_037974545.1 of Cucumis variabilis. Lineage (NCBI taxonomy): Eukaryota > Viridiplantae > Streptophyta > Magnoliopsida > Cucurbitales > Cucurbitaceae > Cucumis > Cucumis variabilis. The sequence goes on from JBBPDI010065429.1 coordinate 18,653, forward strand.
CTGGACTTATGACTAATACTGAAATACACTTCTCATAATTGTAGAAATACACTTCTCATAATTGTACTTTTTTATGTTACCTTCGTATACTAGTATTTCTCGATTTTACTTTGGATAGAGTTGGCTCTCAATTACATTTCACATTCTTGTAGCAATAATTTGAAAATATAATGTTTCAAAAAGATTGGGTTCATTTGAATAGGTAAGAGAATGTCAAATTTTTATGAAACTAAAATAAATTAATATAGTTAGTTATATTAATTGCAAACTTGGATCTCTTTAATAGAGCAACCAATGAATATCTTAGGGGAGCATGGAACTTTGTAAAACACGTAGAGAACATGTCAGGTGAAGTAGACAAAATTTTGTGTCCATGCAACACATGTAGGAACATGAATCATCAAACCTTTGATGTTGTATATGAACATTTGGTTATGAAAGGTATGAATCCTACTTATAAGTTTTGGTACCATCATGCTGAAGAAGTACCGGTAGAGTGTATATTTGATGGTCAACCCTTTTGTAGTACTTCTTTCATGAGCGACAAAAAAGTTGAACTATTAGTAAATAATGATGTTAATCAAAAGGTCGTAGATGCAAACACTTCTTTGTATCCTCATTGTACAAAATATACAAGAATGTCAGTTGTGGTATCTTTATATAAGAT
>JBBPDI010065441.1:0-19318 GCA_037974545.1 Cucumis variabilis
ATACTTAGATTTAAAATAATTTACATACATACCAAGTCCACTTCTAATTTGAACCCTTATTTATCCTTAAACACTTAGGAGCAACACTTACTGTGTAAGAATAAGATAGCTTATTTCATGAGAGAAAAACGGGAGTTAAATTTCTCATCTAACTTCCAAGCATCTAAGAAAAAATTTAGCTAACTTGCATTCATCTCCATAGAGCACTATGGTATAAGATAATTCTATTGACACCTAATTTAATGAGTCATCTCATAAGGATAAAGAACACTAACATAAAAGGAAAAAATAAAAAATAAATCAATTGTTAAAGTAATACATACTTCACAAGAGCGGTTGATCAGATGAGCAATGCTCCTAGCCCTTTAGCATCAATTACTCGTTCATCATCAATTCTAAACATGTAAGTGCCAGCATCCTAAAATAACTGGAACACATTAATTTTCTCGATCCAATTCCGTTACAGTGGAAGAGAAAAATCCAAAATTTACTAGAGGATGCACAGAGGAATGCTTATAAATTTACCAAATTCAGAAAACCCACAATTCACTTCTGTCCAGAAAACCATTTTATTTAAGCAACCGAACTTTTACTGAAAAAAATAAAAGAACCAAGGGCAAACAAAATCCTATTCATAAAAGAAATACCAAAACCAAATTGCAATAAAAAAAAAAGACATACAATAGAAATACCAAAACCAAATTGCAAAAAAAAAAAAAGAAATACAACAGAAATACCAAAACCAAATTGCAATAAAAAAAAATAGACATACAATAGAAATACCAAAACCAAATTGCAATAAAAAAAAAGACATACAACAAAAATACCAAAACAAAATTGCAATAAAAAAAAGACATAATACTCATAAAAAGGAGTCAATCACTAATCACAGAAAACAATCTAATAAAAAAGAACAAGACCATTATCACAATTACAAAAAATCGTAGTGATCAATGCCCAAACAGAAGAATTAAACCTCTGATGCAGCAGGATGGAGTACCAGGCCAAATCCATTGTCGAACAAGAGAAATTTCATTCCTTAGAGATGAGAAAAAGCTCTCCAAGAACAACGTTCTATATTGGAAAGATATTCAAGAGGTTCAAATATACTCCTAAATTGGCTATCTATAGCCTTACAAGAAAATAAGACAATTAACGAATTAACTAAAATATACTAACTATCCTTATCACCTCTCTAGCTTACTTTTTGCCTTATGTTCCTATATTTTTTTGGTGTTATTTTGCTCTTTTTCACTTCTTTGAACATTGGTATTTTTTTCATTCTCTTAATGTAAAGTCCCATCTCCTTTTCTTTTTCCAAAAAAACTCTCTAACTCCCTAGCCTGCCCTCTAAATTTCTCCACATAATAGCGAAGAAGTTTGCTTGCCACAACCCTGCCAATCTTCCCCTTTCCTTCAATCTAAAAGAGAAGCTCAGCAAATAGGAAGACTATCAACTGGATCATTGTAAAGCTAACTAGGATCAAGCGTATTGTAGATGTTCAGTATATGGTTCCAACAACCCTTTAGGAGATAAATCCTCAGAGTGATTCTTGGTGTTAAACTAAATTTTTTTCCAAGAATTTTTTGGGAAAGGAATGGAATCAATAAGGGGACTGGTACTATCTTAAATAAATCCAAAGTGAACCAAACTTGCAAAAAATGTGACTTTTGAGAAAGTAAGTATACATCAACTATCTTCAATCACTTAAGAGCTCCATAAATGAAAGTAATTTTGCAACTTGATTCTATCTTTTCACTCTTGAAAGGTGAAAGTACTACAACAACCTTGTAAACTCAAGTATAAGGATGTGTAATATATGAATGGCATTCTTTGAAAGGAATAAAAATGCCTATATGAATATATCTTGGATGAAATCATTTTTCAAGATGCAGTGTTTTGACGTCCATTAAAGAGATACTGACCTTGGAGAATATATCACGATCGTGCAAGTTGGATGCAGAGAATGAAAGCGGCCATTAGAAGAGGAGAAAAAATGGGAAGAAGAAACGAATTAGATGGCTATAAATTACATGAAGTTAAGAATAAGCAACAACAGAGGAAGCAACATGGCTACATCTTCAACAAATCTAACATGTATACCCCAGAAGATAATACAACCCCATTGGAAACAGCAACAGAGAAGAGTGATGGTTGTCGAAAACAAAATCGAAAGGGGGCAGCGGTGGCTGTTGAAAATCCGTCATGTGGAGGTGAGGGCTGCTCACCAGCATTCAATGACCGAAGAAAACAGAACGATGGGGCCTCACAGGCGTTCGGTGCCAGAAGAAAATGGAATAGTGGTGCAGAAAGCGGCAAAGAAACGTGGGTGGCCGCTCACCGGCGTCCAATGCCAGAAGAACGTGGGAGGGAGCTCGTGGTGTTCTGTCATCCAGAAAAGAAGATCGGGGGTGGGGATTTGTTCTGCCGAAAAGAAAAGGGGGGAGGGAAGGGAAGAGTTTATGAGAGAGGAAAAAATGTGGGGAAAGGGAGGGAGAACAAAAAGTGAAATTAGGTTTTTGTTTTAATTTTAATAAAATTTTTAATAAGTTTCTATTAATAAAATAAGTTTTAATAAGTTTCTTTTAATAAATTTATTTAAATAAGCTTATTTTAATAAATTTATTTAATGAAAGGAGGAAAATAAAAAGTATTTTTTATATTTTTATACGTAAATATTAAATATACTCGACGTGAAAAAAATATCAAGTAAAATATGCACTATACTTGACGCTCAAACATTGTCAAGTAAATTTTGCACTATACTTGACGTGAAAAAAAGCGTCAAGTAAAAGCTAACGTAAAATCATTTTTAAAAAAAGTGATAAATTTTCTTTCTTCAAACGATACTTGACGTTTTGTTCGCGTCAAGTAAAAGTTTGCTATACTTGACACGAATAAAATGACAAGTAAAATCTCTCTTATACTTAACGCGAAAAAAACGTCAAATAAAAGCTAACGTAAAATAGTTCAAAAAATTCCGTGAAAACTCCGCTTTTTTAAACTATACTTGATTTTTTTTCTTTAAAATGGTCAATACTTGACGTTTTTTTAATAAAAACATCAAATATGTATAAGTAGCTAGTGTCAAGTAAACCCTTTTTTGTAGTAGTTGTTGAGCAAGAAATTTTGACCAATTAAATTCTGCCACGTCATCACAGCAAAATTGTGATGATTATAATTTGATTGAATTTTGGGTAGTCAAGTTTTCTCATATCCAACCCAATGCAAACCCATGATGAAAAATCGGGCCAAACAAGGAGGCCCAAGCCTATCAAGAAATGAGCCTAAATCTAAGCTCAAGTTCAACAAGAAAATCGGTCTAAGCTCAAGCCCAACAAGCAAATGAGCCAAAGTCCAAGTCCAACAAGAAAATGGGCCCAAGACCATCTAAAGCCCATGAAGTATCTCTATAAATAGAGATCTTTGTCACTCATTTAAGGGGACCTTTTGGTTGAAAGAAGAATTGAAGCTGGGATCTTTTGGTTGAAAGAAGAATTGAAGCTCAGAAGTACTAAAGCTCTGAAGAATTGAAGATTCAAACTTCTACAAACTCTCAAGATGTGCAAGTTCGTATCAACCTCGAGATCAACATCTTCTGAAAGATTAAAGACTTGAAAGATTAAACTTTCCTTGAATTTCAGAAGATCGAAGTTCATATCGACTTGCAACTACAACATCCTGAAGACCAAAGATCAATAAGTTCTAAGTTTTAATTCGTATTCGAGAGAAAGCATCAAAGGAGTAAATACTAGAGATTGTATTCACAATATTTATCAATATATCAAAGTTCAATTCCACGAAATACATTTCTTTGAAATCTCGTGTGAACAGTTTGGCACGCCCAATGGGACCATCTCTACCTTTCATCTCTCTCTCTTTTGAAGAACATCTAAAGAAACCATGACATCCCAAGGCAACACTTCCAAAGATCCAAGCGACATCGGTAAGCAGCCAAATACTCGCGGCCACTCAAGAGAGACTCAATCATCTAAGGAAATGTCATCCTTTGTGATCGCAAAGAACATTTGAGAACAACTATCCAAGCCACCAAAAGGTGGAATTATAATCAAAGGAAATTCTTAAATGTGTAAAGCTCCTTATCGCAAGAGCCTAAACTGCATGATGCTTCTAGTCCACAAGAGTTTAAAAGGTGAATGACAAAAAAAACAACAACTCAATTGAACTACGTTATGACTTGATCCCTATGTTATAAAAAGGGTACTTAGGCAACTTAAAGTTTACTTTAAGTTCAGTTGCACAAAGAAAAAAAAGGTATTATGTTTCATAGTGATAATGTAATCTCAATAAAAAATGAAATTCATGAGCAGTTACAATAGAAAAGAAAGGGAGCAAAGGGAGTAAAGTCAAAGTAACGAGATCCACCTTTTCTCCCAAATGTTGCAACTAAAAGGATCTTCATCTTCATCTTCTTCATGTGTTACAGCCGAGAGGATTCATCTTCATCTTCTTCCATGTGATGTAGTCGAGAGGATTTCTCTTCATCTTCTTCCATGTGTTCCAGTCGAGAGGATTCATCTTCATCTTCTCCCGCATGTTGCAGTTGAGACGTGTTGTAGTCAAGAGGATTCATCTTCATCTTCTCTCACGTGTTACAACCAAAATAATTCATCTTTATCTTTTCTCAGGTGCTGTAGCTGAGAGGATTCATCATTATCTTTTATTGCGTATTGCAGCCGAGAGAATTCATTCTCATCTTCAACGTGTTACAACCGAGAGGATATATCATCTTCAATGTGTTGCAGGCGAGAAGATCATCATCTTTATCTTTTTTGTGTGGCAACCGAGAGGATCATCATCTTTATCTTCAATGTGTTGCAGTCAAGAGGATCATCATCATCATCTCCATCTTCATCTACAATGTGTTACACTCGAAAGGATCATCATCTTCTCCATCTTCTCTATGTTGTAGCTGAGAAGATCATCATATTCATTTTTAATATGATGCAGACGAGAAGATCATCATCTGCATCTCTAAGGTACCGCAGTTGTCATCATCTGCATCTCTGATGTGTCGCAGCCATCATCATCTGCATCTCCAACCTATCATAACTATCCCTATCTGTATCTTCAACGTGCAGTCATAATCTGCATCTCTAACATGTGGCAGTCATCATCATCTGCATCTTCGATGTGCTCCAACCATCATCATCTGCATCTTTAAAGTGCAGTCAACATCTGCATCTTCGATGTGTCGTAACCATCATCATCTACATCTTTGACGTGCAGTCATCATCTGGATATTCGACGTGCAATCATCATCTGTATCTTCGACGTATTGCAGTCATCATCATCTACATCTTCGACGTGCTGCAACCGTTATCATCTGCATCTTTGAAGTGTGATCATCATCTGCATCTCTGAAGTGCAGTTATCATCTACATCTCCAACGTGCTACAGCCATCATCATTTGCATCTTCGACATGTTGCAACCATCATCATCTGCATCTTTGAAGTAAGGTTATCATCTGCATCTTCGATGTGTCGCAATCATCATCATATGCATCTTCAACGTGCGGTCATCATCTATATCTTTGACGTGCGATCTTTATCTGCTTCTTCAACGTGTTGCAACTGTCATCATCTACATCTTCGACGTGTTATAACCGATAAGATCTTCATCTCCATATTTGATGCGTCGCAGCCAAGAGAATCATCATCAACAATATTCTTCTTCAATGTGTTACAGTCAAAGCAGTTGGGCGCCATGATAGAGTTGCATCGTCATCATGTACAAACCCAAGAAGTTGAAGTCAAAGCAGCAATGGGCGTCATGATAGAGTTGCATCCTCTATCATGTACAAACCCAAGAAATTGAAGTCAAAGCGACAATAGGCGCCATGATAGAGTTGCATCATCTATCATGTACAAACCCAAGAGGCTCCAAGAAGTCGCAGTAGCAGTGGGCGCCATGATAAAGTTGCATCGTCTATCATGTACAAACCCAAGAAGTCGATGCAGCAGTGGGTGTCATGATAGAGTTGCATCATCTATCATGTACAAATCCAAGAGACTCCAAGAAGTTGCAGCAGCAGCGGGCGTCATGATAGAGTTGCATCGTCTACCATATACAAACCTAAAAAGTTGAAGTCGAAGAAGCAAGACGAAGCAGCAGTGGGCGCCATGATAGAGTTACATCGTCTATCATGTACAAATCCAAGAGGCTCCAAGAAGTCGCAAGAGCAGTGGGTGTCATGATAGAGTTGCATCGTCTATCATGTACAAACTCATGAACGTCGAGAAGACCAAACCAAGTTACTTGCATAGGACCTTAAGAAAAAAACCAGCAAAAAAAAAAGAGTCAGTAAAAGTTATGAAAAATAAAAATAGAAAATAAAAAAAAAACAAAAAAAAAAGAGTTTTAAAAAAAGTATATAAAAAAAAGGTTGAAAGAAAGAAAACAAAGAAAACAGTAATTGAAAGAAAAATAAAAATAATAGAAAAGAAAAATAATAAGGAAAAAATGAAAAAGAAAAAAAGAAAAAATTAAACAAAAAGAAAGAATCGAGAATAAATGAAAAAAAAAAAGAAAGAAAGAAAAGAAAACAGAAGGAAAAAAAAGCAATTAAAAAAACGAAAACGAAAAAAATAATAAATAAAAGAAAATGAAAAAGAAATACAAGAAAACGAAAAGTTAGAACTTTTTTATAAAAAATAAAAGAAATTAAAAAATTATTGAAAAATTAAAAATGAAAAACCTAATCTCTCATTCTCTGTTTCTCATCACAGCGGCCGCCTCTCATTTTCTCTCTCTCCTTTTTTCTTCTCTTTTTTTGTTCTCTTCTTTCTTTCTCTACGTTAAATCTTTTCTATCAACAGACATTTTTTTCTCAAAAGAAAAAAAAAAAAAATTCTCAGTAGATCCTCCAATGTCTCCCAAATGCAAAGTTAAAAAAAGAATTTTTTTTTAAAAATGGATAAACAGAAGAAACAATAAAATTGAATGATTTATTTGCTTTTTCATTCCATTCTTCTCTATTTATAGAAGATGAAGGATAGCAAATCAAATCTTCTCTCAGAATTTCTCCTCAACAATTCGATTGTGAGATTGAGTAGATTTTTAAGGAGAGTCTTCTCCTAACTAAATAATAATAATAATAATAATAATAATAATAATATTTTGTTTAATTAATAAAGATGATAACATTATTTTTTAATATGAGTTTTTTTAAAAAAAGTAAAAAAAAAATTAAGGTCACATCATTCTCATAATTAAATCACAAAAAAAATTCCAAATCACTTTTGTTTTTATAAAATTTTTAAACTTTATTCTAAAGAGTAAATTCATTTCAAATTCAAGTTAAGTAAAAAAAATGACAAAGTCTTTAAATTTTAAGGACAATTCAAATAGCATAAGTTTTGCTAAAAATTCAAATTAGGGAATTAAAAAAAATCAAAACTTTGATTTAAATTCACATTTTGATGAATTGGCAATATTCCAATTCTATCATTTTTTTCTTTTTAAGTCACAATTATCTCATTAAATTCATTGGTAAAAAAAAATTAAAAACTCTTGGCCATATTCCAAATGATTTTTTATAAAAAAAGTTATGAATTAAATTCAAAATTCACCAAACTTCATATACCATTTTAATCACACTTGTGTCCAAATGCATAGTGTGATTAATTTGACATATTAACTGGAGTCAAAGTCAAGAACAAATCACTTGTATTTTTGGTTTCAGTTTATCGTTTTCGAGATTCACCCACCATAAACGTGTACAAATCTCGAAAATGGGGCATTTATTGAGCAAGAAATTTTGACCAATTAAATTCTGTCATGTCATCACAGCAAAATTATGATGATATAATTTAATTGAATTTTTGGTAGTCAAGTTTTCTCATATCCAACCCAATGCAAACTCATGATAAAAAATCGAGCCAAACAAGGGGGCCCAAGCCCATCAAGAAATGAGCCTAAATCTAAGCTCAAGCTCAACAAGCAAATGGGCTCAAGCTTAAGCCCAACAAGCAAATGAGCCAAAATCCAAAACCAACAAGTAAATGGGCCCAAACCCATCTAAAGCCCATGAAGTTTCTCTATAAATAGAGACCTTTGCGACTCATTTAAGGGGATCTTTTGGTTGAAAGAAGAATTGAAGCTCTGAAGTACTGAAGCTCTGAAGAATTGCACACTTTTACAAACTCTCAAGAGGTGCAAGTTCATATCAACCTCGAGATCAACATCTTCTGAAAGATTGAAGACTTGGAAGATTAAATTTTCCTTGAATTTCAAAAGATCGAAGTTCAGATCGACTTGCAACTACAACATCCTGAAGACCGAAGATCAAGAAGTTCTAAGTTTTAACTTGTATTCGAGAGAAAACATCAAATGAATAAATACTAAAGATTGTATTCGCAATATTCATCAATATATCAAAGTTCAATTCCACGAAATACATTTCTTCGAAATCTCGTGTGAACAGTAGTGTTCCTTCTTTCACCAAGGACGATTGTTACACTCATCCTTCTGTTAATAAAATTAAATAGAGAGAGTTTTGAACCCTCGCCATTGCCAATCACCATATATTACTAATTAAGTTTGAAAACCACCGTATTTTACAAATGACTTTACAAAACTACGACATTTCACCAAATCCTCCTTGACGATGTGTATGTTCTTGAATTGAATGCATGTCTTCGAACAAGTAGAAACTTTTCTATTGTATTGGGGTTTGGATTCAAAGAGTTAATTCATTGTTGTGACAGATTCTTGGAAACAACAAGGATCATGTCTCGATGATTGTGATAATAACCTCGTGGAAGAATGAATTAAATAAATTATCTGTGGGGTGAGCTCTTATTACTTATAATAATATGGTTATTTTAATTGAAATTAATAAATCATTTTTTTTAATCTATTATCAAACTTTCTTATGTTGCAAAAATTGACAATTGATAGTTAATTTATTAAGGTCAGTAAATGAAGGAAGGAATTGGAAGCAATGAAGAGATGGATACTTATACGTAGACATTATTAGAATAACATTCACGTTTTCAAATCCATTACAATTTTTCTTATCCATCGAGTGTTAGAAGATAGATGGGCATGGTGGGATCTTCTGTTTCTCATTTTTAAGAAACAAATAAACATAAATAAATGTTTTCGATAGCTATTCTTGTTTTTCATTTTTTATTTCCAAAATTTAAAAAATATTTTAGAAAATAGAGAAACTATGGTGTTTTGTTTACATTTTCTATGATTCTATTTCATTTATATTTTCAAATCTTTTCAAATCTCTAGTTGGTTCATTGGTATGGAGATATGCTTATATCCACTTTTTGGCCTAAAGAACTCAGATGTAATTCTCAACTTTCATGATTTGTTGCTCTTTTTATATATTTCCTAACTTGTTTTATTTTTTCCTTTCATTATTAATTTTTTATATGAAATATTTTTTAAAATAAAAAAATAAATTAACATTTACAAGCTATAGCAAAATTTTAGATTCTATCACTGATAGAATTACTATAGCAGATCAATGGCGATCAGTGATAGAATTTGCTATAAGTTGTAAATATTTTGTAAACTTTGCTATTTTTTTGAAAAATTTTCTTTTCATATTTATAAGTTTAGTATTTCTTAATTTTTTTATTCATTATTAAATTTTCATATATGTTTAAGAGTTTTTTTCAAAAACAGAAAAAATTGACAAACTATTTACATTTCATGACACAAAATCACTAAAACTATTTACATTTCATGACACAAAATCACTAAAAGACAAAATTTATTACATTTCATTTTTCTATCAAGGGTAAGTATTCATTTTTTTACAATTTTCCTATATTGGGTTTTAATATTTCTTAATTTATCTTTTCTTCATTTATTAATTTTTCATTGGGGCATTTTAAAAAAGGACATTTTTAAAAATAGCAAAATAAATTAAAATATTTACAAGTTATAATAAAATTTTAGATTCTACCAATGATAGTCTTTTATCACTATAGTATATCAATCATTATCAGTGATAGAATTTGTTATAAGTTATATATATTTTGTAAAATTTGCTATTTTTGAAAATTCTCCTAATAAATTAAAATATTTGCAAGCTATATCAAAATTTTGGATTCTATCGGTGATAGAATTTGCTACAAATTGTACATTTACTATTTTTTAAAATTCTCCTTAATAAAAACTATTGGATGATAGTTATTAATTTTGCAATGAGACTTGTGTGTATTTGATAATGTTAATATTTTCATAATTATTTTATTTTATATTTTTATGAATTCTATATATTTTTTTACATAATTAAATTATATTTAAACTAAAAAAATTAACAAAAATGTTAGTAAATAATACAAAAAATAAGAAACAAGAAATAATAATCAAACAAATTTTGTTTCTATTTCTTTTTTTTTCTTCAAGGAAAACGAGAAGAGTAATTATTAAACAGTCCCGTTTCTGGTTCTAAAAAGAACAAAGGTACAAAAATTATAAAAAGTGTCCTAAATAACCATTTTCTCTTGTTTATTTTTTGTCTTTTGTGTGATTGTAGGCTATGATCTAATTTCCAAGGATTGGAAAGTACACGTTGGGTTGGTTTCAAAGAGGGGAAGATTTATTAAGGGATCAGGAGACACGCGTCCCCTCATATTATCGGTTTTTATATTTTAATATTAATTTAAAGTGTTAGATTACAATATATAATAAATTTAACTTCATTTTACCTAAATTTTGCTTATGCTATAGTGGTTAAGCTCTTCACAACCCTTTAAATGTGAGTTCAAATCTTGCTTCTACAATTATTTTTACAAAATAGTTTTTATTCCAAATTTCAATGATTCTCTAAAAAGAAGATAATTTGATTTCCTAACAAAAAGATAATTTTTTTAAAAAAGAAAAAAAAACTCATCTAAGATAAAACTTTAACTTATTTTCTAGCATTCATTTATTATCTAATATTTTTTTTAAAAAAAAAATGCAATAAAGTCGGTATCAAAGTCGACAATCCAAACTTCCACTATCTCAACAATATTCCATGAAAAGGTATTATTCTTTCTTTTTTTTATGCAAATTTTAAATTCACATATTTTTTTCGTCTTTCTTTATTAATGCTACAAATGTAGTGAATATTATTGAAGCATCAGTAAAACGTTGAAATATTTTTTTAACATTTTTTAGTGTGTTTATTAGATAGTGTTCAGTATTCCCTATATAAAATTTTAAGATCCGCCACTGATTTCAAAATCATTATTCGCTGTAACTATGAAGTTTACCCAAACCAAAAGATATTTGATCCTTCAAAATGGGGTTGGGATATAAGTTAAAACTCATAATTTCAATATCATTTATATAACAATTCCAAGTTACACCACAAGATCAAATGAAACCCATCTATAGTAATAATGTGTGACATCCACCCTGTGTTTTGTATAAAGGGATTTATCCTAAAAGCAGGAGAGTTTCTTCGGATAAAATAATATAATAATGCATTTTTAAAAACTTATTACCAAAATATTGTTATTTTGAAACTTTTTTTACCAAAATATAGTTGATTTTGACAATTATTATTAAAGAAAGAAAGAAAGAAGATGAATTTGATAGACTCGTCCTATTAAAAAAAGAAAAAACAACAGAAAAAGAAGGGTGAGTCTTCAAGACTCGTCCTACTACTTTTTTTTTTCTCACTTCATTTTCTCCGCCAATCTTTTTTTCTATCATATTTTTACAAAATTTATATGCAAAATCTTATTTCTTTTTTAATTTTCTTAATATTACGTTATCTTTACCAAATCTTATATTAAAATTATCAATTCTTTCACTCAATTTCTATTTCAATTATATTAATTTTCAAATGGTTTTATCAATTAAGAATTATCTAAATAGATTTTACAAATAATTTGTGCAGTTTCATTTCTATATTTTGCTAATTTTTTAAATATTTGACAAATTTCAAATTATAATTGTTTTTTAAATTAAAAATGAGATAATAAACCTTGTCTAGATTTAGTTTGAATTTTAAAATTTCACATATTTTATATTTTTATTATCTGATTTATGTTTTCGAAAACAAATAATTTTTATACAGATTTTATCTTAATTTCATATTTTAAAAGAAAAACATTTTTGGACTACTTTATCCTTCTAATTTTGAATGTATTACATTTATGCTATCAACATTTATTTATGATACATTAGTTTTAAATATAAATGTATGTATTACAATGTTTTACTATCGTTATACTGATTAAATAGAATTCATTATTTTATTATTATCACGTGTTACGTTTTTTCCGTTACCACTATTTTAATAATAAAATAATTACAAATTAAATTTTTATAGTAAGTTTCTTGAACTAAAACATTTATTTGTTAAAATTCTAACACATCAAGGCTATAAAATGGAGAACAATGCCCTATGTACACTATTTAAATTATCTTTTTTTTACTAGTCTACAATGTCAGTTTTTGCAGAAAAAATTGTAGCTCCTCTGCTTTTGTAAATCATACACAAAAACAACTTCATGTGCCAATACCATAAACACACAAAACAAAAGTTCAGATTAATTTGATATAATCTTTTAATATTTCTTTATTTCTTTAATTTTCTTTTTGCAATTTATTATTCTAATGTTTATATTAAATTGGTCTAATTTTTATAGTTACATCGTTGCAAATAACATTTGTATGAACTTAAATCTCAATTATATATTTAAGGTTTGGTAGAAGTGGAACTTGAGATTAACTGATTTAAGCTAAAATGAAAAATCTTTCTCTAACATATTGAATTACTATTAAAAAATCGGTAGTTAATTTCCAAAAAGTAAATTATTTTTGTAACCGATAATTAATTTTTTTTGATGGATAATTATGATGATGGTTACAACTTACAATGCACTTTTAATGTTATTATAATTCATTTTTATGTTAATTTATTAATTATATAGTGCTTATATTGCTAATATTTTAATTTTTACGCAATGTTGTTTAGTAATCTTCAACCATTACAAAAGAAAAAATAGATAATGAAGTAAAAAATTAATAAATACAGTCGATAATTAAAAAAAATAGAAAAAAGAACCATGATTATGAGTTTTTTTTTTCTTTTGAAATATGATGATTACGTTTTAATAATTTTTCAAGTTTTTCACCTTCAACAAGATCAAGAAAATGATGAACTAACAAAATTGGATATAGTTTTATTCAAAATATAAAAAAAATTGTTACAAATACAGCTAAAAGTTACCATTTCAAATAATATAAATAAATGATTTTTATATATTTTAAAAATTATTAAAATTATACCTACAAGAGTAGAGTTATTAAATTGAATAATATATTGTTGAAGTAGTTAATTTATAGTATTTCATTCTAACTATAAGTTTATTTACAGTTTTAAAATATTAAATCCTTCAATTTTTAATTTTAAATCCTTTAAAATTTTATTATTAAAAAAATAATTTGACATCGTTATAAAATTCAAAACTAAAAATAGATACAATTATGAATCATTTAACATATGTTCTCTAAATATATTATCTAACATATTAAAGTATTGTCAAGGTTGATGAGATTTACAACTAAGCAACACATAGAAGCTTTTTTTTTTTTTTTCATTACTTCTTTGGAATACGATAAAGCAAAAATAATAATTAAATAAAACATTTACTTATAGTTTTATGATAAAAGATCATTTAACATATGTTTTCTAAATATATTATAGTTTTTCAATACTTATTGAATTAAAAAATATTTTGTATTTTTAAACTGTTGTTTTAACTAGAATTGTAAACTGGTTGTTTGGTTAGGTTGATAACCCAAATAATTTGAATTATTTTTTTTTTGGCTCATTTCTATTTTTCATGTAGATTAAAAAGTTCTGATTTTATTATATGTAATTTTTTTTATTAATGTAATCGTATATTTTTTTACTGGTTCAATTTATTTTTATTTTAATTTTTGTAATTTATGTAATTTTAAAATATGCTTTATAGTTTAATTTATATTATTAGCATTAAGTATGATCGATAAATTTGTTTAATAAAAACAAACAAACAAATGTATATTATGCTTAGAGTTTAATTTATATTATTAACATTAACTATGATTGATAAATTTGTTTAATAAAAATAAACAAACAAATGTTGATCGAGTTTTCACATACATCAAATTTGTTTGGTTCGTAAGTACTATATTAGCACAGATACACTCCTTGTTATTTGTTATATCATAGTCAACTTATAGAGATTTAAATAGTATGTTCGATATTTATCAATATTTATCTAGTTTTACAAAATTTTGTATATTTATGATTTAATTATGTACAATGTTGTTTTTAAAATATAATTTAGTTAGAAATATATTAAGGGTAAATTAGAAAAAGTTTTTAAGAAACAATAGTAAAAAACTATTTATATTCCTAGAAAACAAAATTTGTTATTCGTTAATTTTTTTAATTTTTTTAATTTTTCAAATAAATTTATTTTTTAAAAAATATTTTGCTAATTTTTTAAATATTTGAAATTTTTTTAAATTATAACTGTTTTTAAGTTTTAAATTATAAATGAGATAATAAATCTTGTTTAGGTTTATTTTGAATTTTAAAAATTCAGTTTTTCTTTTTTTTTGTATTTTTATTATATGATTTATATTTTCAAAAATAAATATCTTTTATACCATTTTTACCTCATATCTTTATCTTTTAACGACTAAATAATAATAATAAATACTATAGTTTATGTGAATCTAATTTAAATCTAATTAATATACTAATAATATTTTAATTAATTTTGGTAACAAAAAATTATAACAACTAATTTTAATCAACAAAAGATTTAGTATACACTAATCTTTTTTTCATTAAGTGAAAATTGTTAAATTATTGTATTAGACATTCTGTTTTATCTTTTAATTATTTTTCAATTAAAAGCACTTACTATAAATTTATGTCTTCAATTAATACAAAACTAGTGAATTACAACGATAAACATCCATAAATTAGAAAACTAATGTAAATATAAATTTAAAAATTAAAAAAGAAAAAGGTTGAGCGGAAGTTCATCAATTAAAAATACAATGAATATACATTTTCAATAACAATAAAATTGAAACAAATAATTTTTTTTTCATTGATGAGAGGAAAATAAATGGATATTTAAGTTAAAAAATTAAAATTTAACTTTGTTAACCAAATAAAATAAAAATTAATTAAAAAAGATATTATTTTTAAATAAAATTCAAGTGCATGAAAAATAAAATAAAATAAAGGACGAGTTTTCTCTAAAAGAGAAAAAAAAAGAAGAAAAACAAACAAACATAGAGTGAAGAGAAA
The DNA here is from genome assembly GCA_037974545.1 of Cucumis variabilis. Classification (NCBI taxonomy): domain Eukaryota; kingdom Viridiplantae; phylum Streptophyta; class Magnoliopsida; order Cucurbitales; family Cucurbitaceae; genus Cucumis; species Cucumis variabilis. The sequence continues at coordinate 15,301 of JBBPDI010065441.1, forward strand.
AAGAAAGAAATATAGCTGAAAAAGAAGAAGAAAAAATAGCTGAAAAAGAAGAAGAAAAAAAAGCTATGTTTTGATAATTAGTTTGAAAACAACTACGTTTTGTTAATTAGTTCTAAAAGTGTATTATTGTTATAATTTTTCGGAGTTTCTTCCATTTTTTTTTCTGTCTTTCTTTTTTGAGTAATTCCTCAATTACGTTTTATAAGAAAAGTGTTGATGAAAATTATTAAAAGTTGTTTTTTTGATTTGTCTCACACATTGATTGATTTGGTGATGGGAAATCCACTTCAATGCTCACATCCTTAAAATGAGCTTGGACTCAATGGGTAAGAGTGATAAGATAGATCAACAAGGATATAGCAGTAATTTCACATGGGGAAAAAACCTGTTTGTTAAATAATAATTCTATTATATTCAAAGTAGCTAGCAAACCCTCCACGTGCCAAAAGAAGGTTGTTGATCATCATGTGACACAGAACACACATTCAATGGCTCCCCTCACTTCTCTTTCTCTACAGTCTTGGGCACATTCTGTGCTTGCCCTCGTTTGCGTACGGTATGATTGGGTCTCATGCCCTATATAAAAGGATCTCTCCCTTTCTCCTTTTCATACAACAAATCATTTTATCTCCCTCTCTTACAAAGATTTTCTCCTTCCTTATTACAAAGCCTCTCCCTCTTGTAAAATCCTCTCTCTCTCTCTGCTGTATGCGCAAATGAATAAGTATATTTATTTTATGGATCAAACAATATTACATTATTCTAAAAATGGTATTTCGTTTCACAATTGATTATGCAACCAAAACAATCATAAATATTTTTATGGTTGTTTTATCCTAAAGATGACGTGGTGATTTTTCATAATTACTTGTACAAAACAAGTGTAGAGTCATGAAACATCTTAAAGAGCGAGGTCCATGACTTAACCGTTAACCAATTTCTATTTTGTAAATTTCAATTTAACGGTTTAACTGTTGTTGCTTTCTATTGATGGTTGGAGATTCTAACAGCAACAACAAGTTTTATTATTATCAAGGAAAGAAAAGAGTTAAATCATATGATGCAAATTAAAGTTGACATGTTTGTCTGTTAATTAGATCCTAAAATAAGACCTAGTTGGCATAGAGCAATTGAATTTTCACACTACATGAATATGTCCAACAATTGAATGTTGCCACTGTTGCTGCTGCTACTCTATTTCACACACACACACACATGATCTTCTTCCTTGGTAAGTCATATTGTTTGCAGTGTTTCTTGCTTATCGTAATATAAACTAGTCGGTTCATTTTGTTGATTTGTTGTTTTTGCTGTTACTAATTTGTGTTTGACAAATTTATTTATTTGCTTGTGTGTTTTATATAATTATGTTAGAAAATAATAAGGAGTTTTGAACCGACTCTTCCTTTAGACAACCTTAATTGTTGGGTTGATAAGTTATTGTTATGGTGCTTCTTGCTTGTTCAAGATCTTTCTTTTGAGTTTGTATTTGTTGATATGTTCTATACTAGTTGTTTTTGTTTGATAAATTTCTTAAGTTACTTATGTTGCTAAGGTATACCTTATGTTGTTTGTGGTTATGTAAGGATTCCTCACTCACACACAGTTATTTACCTCACTTTTAATGGCAAAAACAGAGACAACACTCTGTGATCTTTATATATATATAAATGCCAAAACTACATTTGTCACAATATTCAAAATAACAACAAAACAGTAAAGAACATACCCAGCTTCTTCAAGGATTAGCTGAATATCCCTCCCCTTGGCTATGACAGCCGACTCAACATAAAGAAGGATAAAATAAAACCTACCTACCCAATCCCGATAAAGCAACCTTTTATATCTCTTCTCTCTCTTCTTTCATTCCTCCAAATGGGGCCCACATGCACGATCCCTTTCTATCATTTCCTCATCATTAGCTATTGGTTCATTTACCTTTTTACCCCTTTTTTTATATGTATGAATGATTGGGGGCCTTACAATACCCCTTGGCTCCAAGGTCACCTTGTCCTCAAGGTGGAATTCAGGAAACTGTTCACTCAACAAGTAGACTGACTCCCAAGTAGCCTCACTGTCGGGTAAGTTCTTCCATTCAATTAACCATTCGTTCCCTCCCAGCTCCCTGTTCCAGCGTACTCCCAACACATTTTCTAGTGCTAATTGTAATTCAAATTCTTCAGTCAAAACCGGTTGTTGTTGTTGAACGACATGTTGTTTTCCCAGCTTTAATTTCAGTTGTGAAATATGGAAAACATTGTGAATTACAGCCTCTGGAGGTAATTTCAAACGATAAGCAACTTCTCCTATTTCTTCAATAATTTCATGCGGCCCATAAAATTTTGGAGCTAATTTCTCACATCTCTTCCTTGCCAAGGACCGTTGTCTGTATGGGCGTAATTTCAGATAAACCTCATCACCCACCTTGAACTTAAGTTCTCTTCGGTTGCTGTCTGCCATTTTTTTCATTCTATTTTGAGCTACACAAAGGTTTTCCTTCAAAGCATTAATGGCCAGGTCTCTTTCTTTCAACATGGCTTCTATTTCATTATTTGGAGATTTCTTCATTCCATAGGATAGCAATGGAGGGAGGGGGGGTCGGCCATAAACAGTTTGAAAAGGGGTTGACTTGGTTGATGCATGGAAGGTGGTGTTATACCACAATTCTGCCCCAGGGAATCAGTTTATCCCATTTTCTTGGCTGCTCGTTACAAAACCTTAGATAAGTCTCTAGACATCTATTCACCCTCTCGGTTTGGCATCTGTTTATGGGTGGAAATCCGTACTTCTTTTTAGAATTCTGCCCATCGTGATGAATAACTCCTTCCAGAAATTGCTAAGGAATATCTTATCCCTATCCGAAATGATGGATTTGGGAATTCCATGTTTGTTAACCACTCTTTCCAAGAATAATGAGGCTACCTGCTTGGCTGTGTATGGATGTTTAAGGGTTAGGAAGTAGAAATATTTACTTAAACAGTCAACAACTACCATAATCACATTGTACCCCCTGCTACCGATAAACCTTCTATGAAATCTATGGTCCATTCTTCCAGAAATTTTTCCAGAATGGGAATGGGCTGTAGTACCCTTGTTGGATTAGTGGCTTCGAACTTATTTCTTTGGCATATGTCGCATTCTTCCACATATTTCTTTACATCCTCTTTCATTCCCTTCCAAAACAGTTCCCCACTAAGGCGTTTGTAAGTTCTCAAGAATCTCGAGTGCCCTTCGAATATGGAGTCATGAAAAGTGTGTAACAGTCTAGGAATGAGGGATGAATGTCGTGATAACACTACTCTTCCTTTGTACAACAACCTATATATCCACTGATATTTTTCTTTTACGTTCCCATTTTTTTTTCACTTCTTCTATGATCCTTTGTAGTTCCTGATCTGTCTCAACTTCTTTCTCAATTGGCTCAATATCAACAATGCTAGTTGTTGTCATGGCTTTCAGCTCCACATTTTGATCCTTTCTTGAGAGTGCATCAGCAGCCTTATCTGTAAACCAGATTGATACAATAAACTATAGAACACATTGACATATAAATAGTAAGAGAATGTTGGATTGAAAAGGTTTAAACATGTAATATATTAATGAATGTAGGCCTTAGGCCATTGTAGGATATGAACAATATATATTACAAAGAAATACAAAAGTGGAAAGTAGAGAAAGGGAATATTACAAGTTAGGGGAAGAAAAATGGTGGAATCTTCTCTTCTCTGACTCTAAGCTCTCACTCATAGACTAAACGGAGAAAATGAAGAATAAATTTACAGACGGCGGAAGGGCTACTCTTTTGCACCACTCTTTAGCGTTTGGATCATTCAAGCACACATTGCTTGGTAGTGATCAAGTCCTTTTATAGACAATTTTCAGCGGAAAACTTCTATTCCTTGATCATGTTGGCGTCGATTGCAGCCTTGGTCAAGTCACATCTGTTGGGATTTATGTCCTAAAACTCGTAGATTGTAAATATAATCCATTGACCGTTATTAATAAAGTGTTATTATTG